>CABHPQ010000085.1:0-23563 GCA_902168405.1 Peromyscus aztecus
TGGACGCCGCCGCCCACGAGCGGTGCAGGTTCCCCGCACAGGCAAGCCCCGGAGCTGGGGGCGGGGCGCCGCGCCGCGGGGGCGTGCCCACGTGGGTGGGTGGGCGTGGGCCGAACCGCGAGTCCCGCTTGGTGACTGGACCGGGGCTGTCACCGGCTGTGGGAGTGGGCGGGAGCCCCGGCGGGACGACCGACGGCCTGGCCCATACCCAGGCAGTCTGCAGCGTCCCGGCCACTGCTCATCTCGGGCGGGCTCCGAGAGAGGGTCCCGTGTCTGCACAGCGTGGACTACTGAGACGCTGGCCTAGGCTCCAGGTGGCCAGCACCTGAAGTGTCAGTGAATCAACTCCACTGCCCGCTGGAGAAGCTGCTGAGATTTTGATGGCTGCAGGTGGGGCACATATCCCTGTTTACAGCTTGTGGTGCTTTGGATAAGCATGGAGACCAATGCAGCAAGCTTGGGTTCTGCAGGTTTGGGAAATCCCTCCCTCTTAGTGTCTTCCTTTGTTAAAGAGCTGGGGTGGGGCAGTCTGGTGACAGAATGAACCATCTCTGAAATGTCCTTCTTTCCTTGGGCTGTGGTTCTGTAGGTAGAAGTAGGGGTCCGCACTTGGAAGCACTGTGTGCTTATTTAGTTATTTTCACCCCTGTGACTTCCGGCTTATTAACTCTCTTCCAGCCTCTTCATACTCTGAAACAGGGATGGAGCTGACCTCAGAAGACTCCATTAAGAATTAAATGATGGGGCAGGGGCTACAGAGGACGTGGCTCAGGATAAAGCGCTTGCCCTGCTAACGGAATTCAGGTCCCCAGAATCCACATAAAGCCCGGCAGGCATGGTGGCTGACAGGGAAAGTGGTGGCTTAGGACCCCCAAGACCAAATTCTCAGCACAAAGGAGATTTATTTGCCCCAGAGGGACAGAGGGCAAGAATAAGAGACAAAGACAGGAGACAGAGGACAAGGGAGAAGGGGAAGGGAACAAGGGAGAGGGGCAGGGGAATTTGTCCCAGAGGGACAAAGGACGGCCTCTGGATAGAAAGGAGACAGACATGGCTCATAGGAAAATAGCAGTTTATAAAGGTACAAGGGGAAATGATGAGGTGTTTAATTTTGATTGGACATGCTAATTAGGGTTGTCAAAGGGAGGGGGCTTTTGATTGATTATGACATCAATACTTTGATAGCTGGACCTTGGTGGTCAGCCTCAGGAGGAGGAAGTGGCCAAATAAGGGAACAGACCTTGGGGGTTAGCTTTAGGAATGTACTCCAACGGTTTTTAGCAAGGCAGAAGGAATCAGGGAGAAGGACAAGGCCTGTCGGAGCCATGCTTGCCCTGCTCCAGCTGGCCAGAGTCCCTTCAGTGGCCATCTGTAATCCCAGCATTCAGGAGGCAAAGGCCGCATCCATGGGGGCCTGCTGGCTAGGCTAGCTGGATGATGAGCTACAGGTTCACTGAGCGAGACTGCCTCAGTAAATTAAAATGGAGACACCCTGTGTCAACTTGAGGCAGGCAGGGGCATGAGCGCACGGGCATCCCCACCAGTGCAAACATACATACACAAGTACCACACACATGTACCACACACATACATACCACCTCAAAGTAAACGATAGACTATGAAGAACATGTTTAGTGTCTTGCCAGATACATGGTTTTACTGTTCAATAAGTGGTTGCTATTATTGATGATGATGATGATGATAAAATTATCATTACTGCCCCATAGAGTCAGACTTTCCAACTTCTACCCTTCTCGATAATTTCAGAACAAGTCACAGGATAAAATACCCACTGCCTGACATTCCGCTGCCTGACATTTGTGAGCTTTGTGCCCACAAATGCCTACTTGGATTTTCCAATCAGAGATATCAATGATGACATCAAGATGGAGAGCCACCGAATGCTGGTGTTCTCACCCAGGATATGCACAAGACTGACAACATTGTTATCATGCAATGGCTTGGATGCACAGCCACCAGACACCTGCAAAATCTAGGGACTCCTGTTTCATTCTCCTATGGTTCTTGCCTCAAGCAGTTCTTCCCTGGAGCCCTCGTGCTTATGAAGCTGGGTGTCTTTCAGCCTTCCAAGCCCAGCACGTGGCCTGACAGGCGTCGCCCTACATGTCTTCAGATTCTGAAAGCTCTGGGCAGCCTCTGTATGACCCAGGCATCCACTAGAGAAGACAGAGCACTGTGTGAAGAGGAAGCGCAGGAGGCAGAGTCAGATGACCTGAGCAATATGGAAATCACCAAGGAGCAGCGCCAGTACTTTTCGGAGACTGAGAAGCATAGAGAAGAGCGAAGTGTGGAGCGCCTGGGTGGCTCTGTGAACGCCGGCTGTGATCTGTACCACAACTACCACCCGTCAGTGAAGCCCCCATTAGAGAAGCCCGGTGCACAAAGCCAGGCTGGGATGAGTGCTCCCAAGATCGAGGCTTCAATACAGTTGAGTTTTGACAAGAAATATGACAGGAAGCAGCCCAAGTACTGGCCTGTCGTCCCCCTGAAGTTCTGAGCCCTGACACGGGGACCCTAGGAAATACCTACTGAACACAGCCCTTAACGTCACCTCCTCTGTTTTGGATGCATGCTCTTCTGGGCATGTCTCAGAGAAAGAAGTCCACAGACTGATAGAAACATGTTCAGCAAGTCCCAGTGGGCCCTTCACATGGTGAAGGCCATCAAACAGCCACACAGAATTCTGTCAGCAGGAGGTATAACTATTGTTAATGTGAGGGAGATCCCCCTGACCTAGACTGATAAGTGTGTGTGTGTTGCACTGGCACTTGAATTGCTGGTCGTGCCCAGTGTGTTGAAGTTCTTGCCTAGAGATGGAGGGAAACAGGACCTAGAGGTTGTAAAAGGTTTCCTGGCCAGAGCTCCGGTGTGTCTGTCTGTGAGGCACAGTACCTGTAATGGCCTTGAACTGATACATACAATCTGCTCCGCTCCCATGACCTGTTAACTTCAAGTGAGCATTCTGTTGGGTCAGGATTTGCATTTTACCCCCAGAGTGTGGCAAGTTGCTAGATGATGAAAAAAGGTGAATTGTAGAAGGCCCCAGGAGACTGTTGAGTCAAGCATGGGTGCTGTGGGAGCAGATGCTCTGGACGAGACTCTGTCAGGATGTTAGTGCTGAGCCAGGAGAGAAGAACCCATGGTCAGTCTCTGTGCTGAGCGGCGTCCTTCATCTTCAGTTCCCTGTGGAGGCTGCCTGCCACTTGAAGGCTGCTTGATAGCAGGGTTTTAACAGAGGGGAGCAGAACACAGCAGAGGGCCAAGCTTGTGCAGGGACAGGGTGCCCCTAAGAAGTGTCCTTGGCCTTCTTCCTAGTTCCTTGGAAGATGCCTCAACAGTCACTGCTCTGCAGAATAAGCAAAAGACTGGCTGTGCCATGCCCAGGCTGGAGAAGAAAGCTCCCGTTTTCCTCTTGTGAAAGCAGACTGAAATGTCAGACAGGCTGTTTGCGGCAGGAAGCAATCTATTCTGGCTAACTGGGGCACAAGGGGACTTAGGTAAAAGATTTGGCCACTCAGGATGGCAGGAGGCAGGCTTGATCAGCAGGCAGCCTTGACCTGGTGCTAACACTGCCAGGGCTGTCCCCGGGCCTGGATATTTCGACTAGTAGTGCCTGTGGACACAGACACTGGATCCTGGCATCTGGACCACAGCTGCCTCGGAAGCAGAGCGAATGCTGCTGCCATCCTCACCTGCTGGGTGGAAGGATGCTGTGTTTCAGTTTCTGATTCACGGCCCAGAGCACATCTGGTTGGTGGAGCCCAGATCAGGCCCTCTGATACAGCTGCAAGGGAAGCCAGGAAGAGGGAAGCGAGCTCTGCCATTTAACTTGGATCCTGGTGCTGAGTTACATGTCGTCCCCGGTCCCCGAGACTTGCTCTGCACTGTGAGCCCCAAGTGTCCCCCAGTGCTGCTCTCGTGTTTTCTCATCTTGATTCTTGTTTCCAGCAGGTGAAAGACAAAAGGACCTTCCAAGCAGTGTGGCTTGCTGCCCTTCCAGATGCAGAAGCTGCCGCCGTGCCTGCTGCCTGGAGGACAGGTGACTGGGTTTTTCCATTGTGGTGATGAATTGGGCTGAGTCACCATCCCTCTCTGGTCCCCTCGTGACCATGACTGGGAGCAAGTGGAAGAACTCAAGTGATGGGGTTGGGCAGGGGCACAGATGAGCCTGGATCCAAAGAAACGTCATCTTTTAGCAGGGAGCGGGGAGGCAGGGTCTCCCCTCCCCTCCCCACTCAGTGGCCAGGCACCTTTCGTGACTTCTTACCCCTTGGTGCCAAGCCCTGTGCCACAGAGTCCGCCGGAAATGAGAGTTGACCCAACCCTGATCTTTCCTTTAAACTTCATGAACTGATGGAAGAAGCCAGCAGACAACTCACAGTCTGGGGACCAGGAAGACACAGTCAAGATGTATAATTGAAGTTACCTTGGAGTGCGTGGAAGGGCTGTGGCCCTCAGGAAGGTCTTCCTGGACGAGAGACAGCTGAACCTGCAGATAAATGGGAGGTCAGCAGATGGGGGTGATCAAGAAGAGCTCTGTCCACTCCTCTGTCTGTCCATCTACACACACACACACACACACACACACACACACACACACACACACCACACATAGATAGTGAGACCTTGTCTAAAAGTTTTTGTATAAGCCAACATTAACGTTTCAGGGCATAACCATTACAATTTTATGTTTATCTTGATATAAATTACTCTTTTGGGAAGCCAAGAAAGACGTTCAAGGCCAGCCTGGACTAGATCGTGGTTTCCAGGCCAGCCTGGACTACCAAGTGAGAGCCTATCTCAAGAACAGAAATTCTCCTCTAATATAATTATAACAGCGGACACTGTCCCTTTTTCTTTGGGTGCACCTGATTTTCTTAGCCAACCCCCTGGTACTTGAACATTTTTCATAACTGCAAGCAGCTCCCGCCACCCAAGCCTTTGCACACATGTCTGGCGAGCCACTCGGCAGCCTCCCTCGTCTGGTTATGTGTTCTCTGACCACCTGTCAACGCCAGCTCATCCCCATCTGGAAGCCAGTGTGTGCTCAAAGCATGACTGTCTCCACACCTGTGTGGGTTCTGGGGAAAATCCAAGGAAAAGAGCCTGGTGTAAAGGCCCAGGCTTTGATGGTGTTCTATAGTTATGTAAAGTATTACACTGGAAGAAACTGAATGAGGAGTAAGACCACCAGGCTTCTCTTCTATTATTGCAGCTTCCTGTTAATCACGTCAAATATTAAAAACAACACCGGTGCAGACCTGGGGATGACCCGTTTAGCTGAGTCAAATAAGTTGATGTTTTTGAGTCTGTACTTTGTCACAGGGAGCAGAGCAGAGGTGTCCTTGCCTTAGCTTCCTTTGGAAGGCAGGACAGGGTCAAAGAAAGGCACTCCTCATTGCTGGTGGCTTCCCTGAACCTTCGTGCCCACTGGCTGAAGCATAAGCTTGCAGGACTGACCGGAAGCACAGCTCCCATGGCCTCCTCGTGAGTCTAGGAAGGCACCCGTGCCCAGCAGATGAGAATCTGACAGAAGGAAGATGAAGGTGTGAGCCATGGAGAAGAGCAACGCTATTCCCCTTCCCGATGAGAAAACACACCCAGCAGAATCTCTGTTTTGAGGCACTAGGAGCTGGAGCCCCTTCCCACGGCTCAGGCTTCTTGGGCTGTCACTGTCACAGCCCCACCCTGCTCTGAGCTTCGGCCAAGTCCACTTCTCTGACTTGGGATCCATTCGGTCCTATGGCTGGATCAGCCAAGGACACCTATTCTCAGGGCTGCAGTGATCCCCAGTGTTCTAAGCACATGGCAGAGCAGATGTGGGTGGAGCCAGAGATCTCCGTTGAGTCCCCTTCTTTGGGAGAGTGTGATGGGGATTTTTTTAAGTGTTGAGAAAGAGCGTGTGTTCGGTAAACACTGAGCTTTGGAGTCTGTGTTTCCCTAGGCAGGCTGTAGGCAGTTCGAGGCTCTCTTGAGGTGCTGGGAGCAGCTCCAAGTCAGGCTCACGATTTCCCAGGAAACAGACATGCATTGCAGTGAGCAGCACTGCTGTTTTCAGGGGGTTCTCAGTGATCTTCAGCTCTCCAGTCTCGGGGCACACGGCCCCACCGTGAGTTCAGGAAGCCTCTTCTAAGCCAGTGTCCTTTTTTTCCCTTGGGCCCTGCCACTGTGCAGTCTGGTTAACTGGTGCGCTGGCTCTGGCTACGCCCTTGCCCTGAGCCTTGGGTCCGTCCCCTAAGCTGACTCCGGGGTAGACCAACTGTTCTCTTCAGGTCCCATCCCTTTCAGTTTTCCTCATTGCCCAGCCTGCATCCAAGGGGCCAAGTCATCAACAGCCAGTTCAGGCTTCATGACTCGGGGCTTTACAGTAAGCAAAGGAAAGTCCTGCCCCCAGGGAGACTCCCACCAATGTTTGTTCAATAAATTGAAGAATGAATACGTGAGTAAAGTAGCAGGCAGGCTTGCTACCATTGCCGGAAACAAAATACCCGTGTGAGGGAGGCACCACTCTCAGAATTCTCTGCCTGACCCCTGGGATTGTGGCTGTGTGCTAGTTGGCACCAGGGAATGAAGGTTCTAGAAGAAAATGTCAGTCAGCTGGTTTGTTTATTTATTTTTGAAACGGGGTCTCTTATATCTGGGCCGGCCTTAAACTAGCTGTGTAAACGAGGATGACTGAATTTCTGATCCTCCTGCGTCCACCTCCTCCCAAGTGCCGGGATGACAGGAGTGTGCCGTCATATCTGGTTTATATGGTGCTGGGAAATTGAATGCAGGACTTCTTTCATGCCTATATTCCCAGCTCAGCTGGCTTCCAAAGAGGGAGCCTGGGAGCCGGGGAGATGGATGACTCAGCAGACAGGCACCTGTCACCAAGTCTGACAGCCTGAGTCCAGTCCCCAGGACACACGTGGTGGAAGGCGACGGCATAGGCCGACAAGCTGTCCTCTGACTTCCACACGTGCACAGTGGCACATGCCTCCCCCCAGCAGAAGTGAACACATGAGGAAGAATGTAAACTATGGAGATGATCCGGGGTTCTCGGGGTGGCCCGTGGAATCACAGGGGTCCTTGAAAGCAGAAGAGAGAGGCAAGAGTGGGACAAGAGGGAAGGTCGGGGGGGGGGGGGGGGGGTTGGTTCGACAAAGTCGTTGGCTTTGGAGGTGGAGGACAGGGCCGTGAGCCCAAGCGGCGGGCAGAGTGACAGCTGAGAGGGCTGAAGTGTGGACCCTTTCCTAGTGTTCCAAAAGGGAAACGATGAGGGGGCACCATGCTTTCAGCCTGAAGAAACACATTTCAGACGTAGGACTGTAGTGGGTAGCCATTCCAGCTTTGGTCTGGAAGTTCCACCCCTATTGAAGCTTTGGTAACTATCATGCCTACAAGGCGGGGCCAAGGGAGGGCCGGAGGACATGCGGCACTCTCTTGCTGCTGGGAGCCAGACGCGAGAGGTCGAGAGGTGACCGGAGGAGAGTTCTCCAGAACATCGCCGGACTACGCTGCTGCGCTGCTGCGTCTTTCACAGAACCCTCAATCTACCTATCCCTTCATTTGTAAGTTATGCCTTTAAATAAATCTCCTTTTAATTACGTGGAGTGGCCTTAATATTTCCACCAATATAGGACCCCCAAAACGATCTTTAGAAATGTGTGCTCAGGGTCTGGAGAGATGACTCAGCAGTTAAGAGCACTAGTGGCTTTTCACAGGGGCTCCATGTTCAAGTCCCAGCACCCACATGGCAGCTCACGGTTGTCTGTAACTCCAGTCCCGGTGGACTGGGTGTCCTTTCTGGCCTTGCCCAGCACTGTGTGCTTTTGGTACACAGACATACATGCAGACAAAATACTGATACCCATAAAAAATTTAAATAATCTATTTGTGTTTTATGTGCATTGGTGTTTCGTCTGCATGTATGTCTGTGTGGGGGTATTGGATCCCCAGGAACAGGAGTTACAGACAGTTGTGAGCTGCCATGTGGGTGCTGGGAATTGAACCCAGGTCCTTTGGAAAAGCAGCCAGTACTCTTAACTGCTGAGCCATCTCTCCAGCCCCCACATAAAAAATTCTAATGTGTGCTGTTTTAAGCTTCTTAAGTGGTCATTTCTTTTACAGCCATGATAAAAAACAATTAAGATAGTGTCCCATCTCGTATGCCAAGGACCATAATCCTCATCACTTAATGGCCACTTATTAAATAACGGCTGACGTGAAGTGGGTTACTGCTAGCGAGAAAGACACATAGGAAAAAGTGATCACCCCGCCCACAGTTTTTTTATATCAAGGGCCTACTGAGAGGTTTCAAGGAGGGCCATAGTTTTGTCTTGATGCAAACCCCTTGGTCTAGTGGATTGGGTTGGGTTAGGTGGATCACAAAGGAGGACACAGCGTCAGAAACTTTCAAGGGAAGGGAATTGCAAGCTGGTAAGTGAAAAAAAAAAAAAAAGTAAGGCCCAGCAGGTGGGCGCCAGCATGTTGTCACTCCCTGGGCTCCGGTCTGTATGCCATCTCTGGGTGTCACACCTCCTGTCTTCACAGAGCCAGCAGGCACTGAGTCTCCATTTCTCCAGTCAGGCCCATCGTGCGAGAGTCATGACAATGTCAATCTGTGAGTGGTACCACAGTAACAGCAAAACACGCCACCTCCACACAGATGCTTTGGCGTATCAATTGGTTTGAGCTGATGATTGCGAAGAACCAAATGCATAGAAAGCTTTCTGGTTCCTCCTATTTGCCTAAAGCAGGACTTACATTTGTGACCTTTCTGTCTGTCTGTCTTTGTTCTTTCAGGGTCCGGGTATGTAGAGGCAGACTGACCTGGAACTTTACATCATATTGCTTCAGTCTATGAGTGCTTGGATCAGAAGGGTATAGCACCATGGCCAGTAAGGACCTGCATTTGTGAAAGTTCCCATCAGGGAGACAGTGGAGCACAGTGGGACCACCAAGGCATCATGGTGAATCTAAGTGGCCTTATCTTCCCTTGATGCTTCCATACACCTTCCTTCCCACAGTGTCTCCCAGAATCCTGTCCCTTTGTCCCATCACTCCCTAAAAACATGTCAGATGCTCTGTGAGCCTGAGTCTACCCGCCTGAATTTGCAAGTCCTCCCCTGGTGTAGTCTAATCTGGCTTCTGTCTTTGGTAAGCATCATCTGCAGGACCCCAGCCAGGGAACTCGGGGCCAGGGGCAGAGGAAAAGTAAATTTCTTTCTCCTCCACAATACCACCACACTTTGAGCTAGGCCTTCCTGTTGACAAGAGCTCCCTGAGTCTGGCCATCCTCACAGTGACTGGTCACTAGGATGAATGGTCCGGTTGTCTTTTGGGGAAACGGCTCCTGAGAGGAGGCACTATGCCTCCAAGGCCAAAGTGGGAATTCCCTCAGGGGTCTCCTGCATCAGAGCCTAAGCTGCCGCTTGCTCCACCAGCCACCCCTGCTTACCCCATACATTATTTATGGCCAATTATTCGCCTCCTGCTGATACCAGATGCTGCCTGCCAAAGCTGTGACCTCTCTGTGTCCTCTGGAGAGGATCAGGGGCAGCTCCTTCCCTGCCATCCTCCCCTGCCCTCCATGACCCCTCCTCTGCTGGTGTATGATACAACCTGCCCTTTTTCCTACACACAAGATACACCTTGTAAGCACAGTTCCTCCTTTGTCAAGCCAGCTGGCAGAGTGGGCAAGCTCCCACTTCCCTTCAAAGCCATGGCCATAGGGAAGTCCTCTCATCTCAGTGTGTGGAGGGTAGGCTGTATGCAGATGAGTGTGTGTGTGTGTGTGTGTGTGTGTGTGTGTGTGTGTATTCGGAAAGAGTGTGCATGCCGTATGTGTGGAGATGAGTTTGAACATTCAAGGTTGAATGTGTTGCCTCTTCGGGTCTTGCAGCTGGGAGTGTAATGGGATCATTTTCTCCTCCCAGGTGAGAGGGAAACAGTGCTCAGACCTGGTTCCTTCAGGAGCCGCTGTGACTGTGAGGCATGTAAGGCCAGCTGTGTTTGCTTTGTCTCTGTCTTGTTGTGAGGTCCCGATCATTTCAGTGATGTTGGCAGTGCTAAAATCAAGCTGTGCGACCACAAACACACACCCACTCATCTTCCATCCCACTCTTGCATATTTTTTATTACACTTAATTAATTTATTTAGTGTATGTATGTGTGTGGACACGTGTGTGCTGTGGTCTGTGTGTGGTTGGAGGACAGTTTGCAGGAGTTAGTTCTCCTCTTCCTCCGTGTGGGTCCTGTGACTCAAACTCAGGCACCTTTTCCCAGCTGAGCCATCTCATCAGCCCCTTCCACGCCATTCTCCATCGGAGCAACCACAATCATCATGACAAACTCACTGGGGCGATAATCAGCTCAAGTGTTTTATGTGCTTGTTGCCACAATCCGATGAAGTGGTTATTTAGCTTGTCCCCATTTTAATCCGTAATAATCGTGCCCCAGATAAACCCCATTGGCTATGGGACGGTTAGTGCTCCTGCGCAAAGCCGCTACCACCATTTTATAGATGAGAAACCCAAGGCGTGGAGGAGTGAGAAAGTTTTGGAGAGGTCTGTGATGGAGCAAAGACAGGCTAGATGCCTAAGTCCACACTCTTGACACTGAATAGCCCCTGGAGAGATGCCCGACTTCATGGGACAGCTTTCCTTATCTTCTGCCAGTGTGTCTTCCTCCTCTTCCTTTTTTTTTTTTTTTTTTTTTTTTTGTATTGGACATCAGTCCTAGCGCCTTGTACATGCTGGGTAAGCATTCTGCCACTGAGCTACTCTCCCAGCTTTTTTGGGGGGAGAGGGGGAGCAGGCAGAGATATGGGGCCTTGCTGTGTAGTCCAGGTTGGCTTTGGATTCATGACTCTACCTCTGCCTCCTGTATGCTGGGATTACAGGTATGTCTGGTTCCCAGCGCCTTTTCTGCACAGCCTAGGGCCACCTCAAGTCTGCAGCCCTGTACACTTCCTGCTGATAGTGAATGTACTGGACTCTGCTGTCTGAGTTAATTATTTCAAAAAGCCATTTGGAACTCACTCTGCTGGGTCTGATGTGTTCCTTTTGGCTAATTTAATAGCTCTGTTTTCAAAAGTGGGTGTGCTTTGAAAACTTGCTTGCTGGACTGATTGCTGTGTAGTTTTCCATCTTTGTTTTCTTCTTTGAACCCAGGGTGGTGGAGTAGGGGTGTGGCATCAGCTCAGCAGATGCGAGGCCTTGGCTGACCATGACTTGATGCTGTTCCAGAGGACTCAAGTTCAGTTCCTAGTACCATGTCGGGCAACAGACTGTAACTCCAGTTCTAGGGGGATCTGACACCCTCTTCTGGCCTCTGCACTCATACACGTTTGGTTAGTGTGCATGGGCATACACACACACACACACACACACACACACACACACACACACAAATAAAAGTAAATCTTCAAAAATGAAGAGGCATAGAACACGGCCCACGGAATTAACTAGGCAGGGCTCATAGGGGCTCACAGAGTCTGAAGCAGCAGTCACAGACCTGCATGGGTCTGTACTAGATCCTCTACATATATCTTACGGTTGGTTAGCTTGGGGGTTTCGTGGGACTCCTAACAGTGGGAGTGGGTCTGTCTCTGACTCTTTGCCTGCGCTCAGGACCCTTTTTCTCCTACTGGGTCGCCTCATCCAGCCTTGATAAAAAGGACTGATGCCTAGTCTTGTTGCGTCTTGTTATGCCGTGTTCAGTTGATATCACTGGGAGGCCTGCTCTTTTCTGAAGGGAAACAGAGGAGGAGTGGATCTGGGGGAGAGGGGAGGTGGGGGGGGTGAGGGGTGACTGGCAGAAGGAGGGCTGGGAGGCTGTGGTCGGGCTGTGCTGCATGAGAAAATAATAAACAGATTAAAAGAAAGAAAGAAAACCATCGAAGAGGCAGCTGGCTTCAGCTGGGGGAATGTGTCCCCAGAGGCCGACAGCAGCTCCACCCAGGTGCTAGACTTGAAAGATGTTTAGTTTCTTCCTTGTATTTCTCTTACTGTTCATTTTCTAGTGTTTTACATTTATAACAGTGTATAAAGGGCTGGGGATGCAGCTCAGTGGGGCATCACTTGTCTAGCATATACAAGGCCCTGGCTCTGCTCCCCAACATGGCGAGGGGGTGTGTAATTTTAATAGTAAGACTAAAGTTCCTCTAATTTGTAATTAAAAAGACGGATAAGTCATAAAGAGAAATCTAGTGCTTTAGGCAAAGCCTCAGGCAAGCCTTGTTTTATGAACCTGTTATAAATTTAACATCACGCCCAAAAGGCTCTCTTGAAAATAAAACAGAACTCAATGGTAAGAGAGAACAAAATTTGGGCTAACAGCTGTAATAAAGTAGTGATGTAGCATGGCAGTGCACAGGCAGACATGGTGCTGGAGAAGGGGCTGAGAGCCCTACCTACATCTTGATCCACAGGCAGCAGGAGACTGTGAGCCACACTGGGTGTAGCTTGAGCACATGAGGCCTCAAAGCCCACCCCCACAGTGACACACTTTTTCCAACTAGGACACAACAACAAGGCCTTACCTCCTAATCATGCTACTCCCTATAGGCCAAGTATTCAAACATATGAAGGCTGTACCTCCTATTCAAAACACACACACACACACACACACACACACACACACACACACACACACATAGGGAGAGAGAGAGATTTTGAAAACTGTTGACTTTATGGTTTGTTGATATTTCCCAAGTGGACTGCAGGGCAGAGAGGGTTTGTGTGCTCTCCACGCAGCAGATGCGGACCAAGTTCTGGGCAATGCTGAGTTGAGCTCTAAGTTCATTGGATGCAGGAAGGAAGGCAGATGGAGCCTCAGGTTTGAGCAGCTCTTAGACCAGCGAGGTAGGCTGCGCAGTTACACAAGCCGACAGATGGCGCTCTATAGGATGGCGATGGTCCTGTCTAACAGAGACCACCATGTAAATAAACTACAGGGTGTGGTGAGTTGGGGCTTGGCGAGACTTCTGAACGTGCTAGGAGAGAAATGCAGACCTGCACAGGGTCAAAAGCTCTAAGGCAGATGTGACTGACTCCTGCTTTGTCATGGATTCTCAACCTTACTCTTTTTGGGGTGCTGAGGAATCACTGACCCTGGAGAGCTTGTTCTCAGTGGGCTGGGCAGGGTCCAAGGAGACTGGCAGAGGCATCGGTCCAAAGGCTGTGGGCTCATACATAGGACACCACCTCTTTCAACCCAGGTTGACTCTTCAGTGGCTTGATTATCCCAGCACCCATGACTAAGGAAAATCCTATCATAAATTCTGTCCTTGAGCTGAGCCAGCTCTCCTGTGCAGAGGTCACTAAAAGTGCCCCAGTCACTCATTAAAGCCCTGACGTCAAGCCATTTCTGACTCAAAGGCTTTCACTTTCTGCATTATTTATGATGCTGTCTCTATCAGCCTCTTTCTTGACAGATGTAAGAGCTCAAAACTACCCTCTTCATCCATCTTCAAGAGTGCAGAGGTGAACCGGTGACGGAACCCGGCTGGGGCTTGTGGAGGTCCCAGCCTCTCACACCTACTCAGATAGGTGAGGTGCAGGAGGGACCAAAGTCAAGTCCAGCCATGATCGCGGGCATGGGCCAATGGCATGAGGACAGAGTGGAGATGTAGGTGTTGTGTTTGTTTCTGGCTGAGTGAGCACAGATTACTCTGAGGTCCCCAGACTCAACCGAATGCTTCCTCTGCCTAGATCACCAAGGGCTGGTGGGGCAGGGCAGGGTGGGACTGACATTGAGATGGTTGTGGGCCCATAGAAACTGTCTGGAGGGAGGTGACCAGAGCAGACACGGCATGTAGGAGACAGCCATGGAGAAACAAGTTTCCCTAGAGTCAGTGCTGTGGCCTGTGGCCTCTGCCCTGTGCCCACTCACATTGAAACCTACTCACCTCATGATCGGGATTAACACCCCTGTGAGAGATCTATTTGCTCCTTTCATTTATGCTGTGACCCACATCTGACAAGAGGTAACTTAAGGGCGGGGCTTATTTGGGCTTACAGTTCAAAGGGCTCCATCTCAGCATGGTGGGGAAATACATGGCAGCAGGAAATGAGGAGGATGTCACACAGCCAGCAGCAGGAAGCAGCAGACAGGAAGTGGGGCTGAAGACCTGAAGACCCACCCCCAGGGACTTACTTCCGTAGCGAGACTCCACCTCCTAAAAGTTCTACACTATTCCAAAACAGCACTACTAGCTAGGGACCTCGTGTTCATACACATGAGCCCGTGGGGGCGTTTCATACCTGCTGTGTGAGGAGGGATGAATGAGGGATGGGTCCTCTCCAGACACCAAATCAGTCAGCACCTTGGCCTTGGACTTCTCAGGCTTCAAAACAGACAGAAGTAAATTTCTGGGGTTCATAATATTTAGGTTTGTTTTTTTGTTTGTTCTGTTTTTTGTTTTGTTTTGGTTTTGGTTTTGGTTTTGAGAGAGTCTCACTTTATAACCCTAGATGTCCTGGAACTCACTCTGTAGACCAGGCTGGCCTTGAATTATAGATCTGCCTGCCTCTGCCTCCTGAGTGCTGGGATTAAAGGTATGCACCACCATGCCCAGCGGTTTATAATTTTTAAACTACATTTAATTTATCCATTTTTGTGGTTAGGTATGCCACACACATGTATGGAGGTCAGAGGATAACTGGTGGCAGTCAGTTATCTTTTTCCACTGTGTGGGGCCTGGGGACTGAACTGAAGTTGTTGGACTTGGCAACAAGCACTTTGACCCACCTAACCATCCTCCTGGCTGAACTGTGTGTATAAGCTACCAGTCTATAATATTTGCTACTGCAGCCTGAATGAACTAAGAAAATCCCCAATTTCATACCGCCCCCCACTTTCTGCACTCACTTCTTGTTGGGTCTGTCACTAGTAACCACAAATTAAGTGGATTGTAACAACAGTGCTACAGCCCTGGAGGTTAGAAGTCCCAAACAGCCAAGAAGCTGGAGGCTGTGGGCACTTAGCCAGGCTCCTGGGAGGCAGAACGTTCCCCCTTCTCCACAGGAACTTGGTAGTTTCTGTATACCCTCCGTTTGGGCACCCACACCCACACACAGTGGGTGATCAATTACATATCACCAAGGGAAGCCACAAACAGGAGTACTGGGCAAGATGTAGATGAACTTTGTCATGCCAGGGCTAGGCTTTGACCCCTGTGTCAACAGGTACATCCACCTGCCTCAACTCTTTCCCCTCCTCCCCTCCCCTCATTTTAGCCATTTGAGTTCTATGTCTCATCTTTCACAGGCCCCTGGCACACCCCAGCTTATTCGAGGCACAGGCGCTTCATTTGGAGTGATTAGTGGAGATTCCAGGCTGCTTATATCGGCCATGATGGTGCTCAAGGGCCCTGGCTTGCTGCCGCTGCCAGCCTGCACTGTGGCCCCTGAGCTCCTCTCCAACTCACACACCTCAGGGGTTGAAGACCCGGGGAGAAGAGCCATGTTCAGGGGCCCTTCCGCATCTGGATGCTGTCATCTCAGACCCAAATGCTTGAGAGTTAGTCTCGTGCTGTCTGGGAACACAGCCCAGGGACTAACAAACAGCTCATTTTACCCTCTTACTGTCCTAAGAAAAAAAGAAGGGACGTGAGAACCTGAATAGTCTCGCTTCACTGAGAAAACATGTCAGATTTTTCCTGGAGGACAGTGACAGTTGTCCCTTCCTCTTAGGGCTCTTAAACAGATTAACTATAGAAGACACAAATTCAGGTTGTCCCGTGTCCTGAGTACCTGCCACATCTTTCCTAGATCTGAAGTTCGGAAACTCCAGACAGCTCCCATAGCAGTTTGATTCAGTCATCCAGGCTCCCCTGGGCCTGTCCTCACCCCAGTACTGTTCTGCCCCCCTGTCCTCTCACTGCCCCCCCCAGGCCAGCATTGCCCCAGACCCTTTGCACATGTCCTTTTGTAACCACAACCACCACCTTCTCCCAGCCACCCCACCTAACATGCTTCTGTTTTCCCTCCAACTCTGGCCACCTCATGGATCACTTACTTAATTTGCTTACTGTTTCCCTTCCCGGTGACAGTTCCGAGGGGGCTGAGGCTAGGGCTTTGTGGTAGCACTTGCCCAGCTCTGCATGCATGGCTGGCTTCCATCCTTAGCACTGGGGTAATGAAAACATGGCCAAGACTCTACATGGGCGAGCTTTACCGACTTAGTGACCACTGTGAACCCAGACCTGGGATATTGCTGCATCTGAATCTTCAGGGAGAAATTTTATAATATATGTTCAAAATCTTATAAGTATGCTAACAATTTAACCTTGCTATTCCGCCTCTAGGAATTTATCCCTCAAGTAATCAGATGAGTGTTAGAGATGTTACAAAGGCAAAATGCTGGAAATAATAAGAGCTGACGTTTAATTACCACTTACCCTGCGCCAGCCTCACTTCCAAACACTTTGTGCATATGAACACATTGAACTTCACAACAACCCTGAAACCTCTTATTAGTGTCTGTGTTTCCCAAATGCAGAAACAGGCAGCGGGACTGAAGCCAGAACGGGAGCCAGGACTCAAGTCCTGGAACTGATCGAGAGGACAGGCTTGCCCAGCATGGCAGCTCACACCTGTAATCTCAGCGCTAGTGGATTGCTGTGAGTCTGGAGTCAGCATGAACTGCATAGAAAGGCTCTGTCTCAGAACAAAACAAACAAACAAAAACCCCCACCCCGCACACGTTCCAAAGTTCTATGGGTCATCATACTTGCTGTGTGTCATCCCTATGGAGGCCTTCAGCGAAACTGTTTGAAGTGACGGTATAGACAAGAGATTATGACCCGAAACATCTTGTGTGTATTCTGAAATTACACCCCCCCAAGTACATTTATTATGTTGATAGGTATTGCTGGGAAGATATCAGCTTTATCAAACTCCAAAGATGCCCAGGAACCAGGATTGCAGAATACTCCACAGACAAAAGTACATGGATTTTCAGTGCTCTCCGTTGGTTTTGATAAGCCAAGAAGGGGTTAATGTTGCCTTCTGCAGTCTTTTTAAATTATTTAAAGCTATCTTTAAGTACTTTATTTAATGTGTGTTTTTACCTGCCTGTATGCTTGTGGTGTGTCTGGTGCTCTCATACGCCAGAAGTCAGCAGATCCCCTGGAATTGGAGTTAGAGACAGTTAAACCTCCGTGTGGATGCTGGGAATAGAGCCTGCATCCTCTGGAAGAGCAGCCAGTGTTCTGAACCTCGGAGCCATCTCCCTAGTCCCTTTGAAAATGATCTACAAAGCTTCCTTCTTTCCACATAAGCTTCTCTCTTTGTCCCAAAGTATGTTGGGAGCCGAAACTATCAAGATGGAAGAGTTGTTAATGACTTGGGAAATCTTTGTGATACATATTAACTGCAAAATATTAGTTAATAAAAAGAATTGCATTACAGTAAGGCTACATTTAAAGGCTCAATAGACTATGTGTTAGCAGTTACCATTTCTAGGTGATGAAGTCACACGTGGTTGCTGGCCTCAAACTGGTCATATAGCCGAAGATGACCTCGTGAACTCCTGATCCTCCTGTCTCTGCCTGTTGACATTATAGTGTGTACCACCATATCTGACTTGCAATTACAGATATCTTAAAACTTCTGACCTTTGAGTTCCTTGCATATTTTTAAGAGGCTGGATTACTTTTGTAATTAAAGGAACTTGTTTTAGTAGAAGAAACTAGCCTTTGAGAAGATCATTTGGTAGTAGCCATCCAAATGTTATGCATACTTCCTTTGAGCATTCAATCAGTTCTATTTCCAAAAGTGTGTTCTGCAAAGAGCCTTGCATGTGAATCTGCTGTGAGTCTAGCCACAGTTACTGTGGCATTGTGAAATTTATGCAGAGTCCAAACCCTTCATAGAAGGTAAGAGGACAATAAGGTGACCTTACCACGACAAACCCTGGAGCTGTTTTAACGAAATCCAAAACAAGGTAGTGAGATCTCTGAGTGTCATATCCAGGCTACAGGACAGGCTCCTACACAAGCAACAGGCTTGTGTGTGCAAGTGCAAAGGCACTGGAAGGGATTGGAAGGAAGTGGCAGTCACCCCAAGAGAGGCACTAAGAAGAGGGTGCGGGGTGTAGGAGGTGGTGGCAAAGGGGCCTCCCTTTCACTCTGGATTTTTGAGATGTCTTATAAATCTTTAGGAGAAGAAACAAGTATTATTTATGTAATCAATTTGAAGTATGCAGTACAAGTATGATAGAGTTTTAAAATAAGAAAGCCACCCTCGGGGCTGGGGTGCAGCTCAGGAAGAGAGCTCTTGCTTAGCATGATTCCCAGCATTCCAAAACCAGCCCTCAAACTCCAAAATGTCCCCCATTGGCCTGCAAACGGGCTGCCTTTATCTGGGTCACTGGCAGAATTAGACACAGGCTCAGTCCCTCGTGAGAGGACATGTGGTACGTAAACACTGGTGCAACCTTATGGCACACTGCATTAATGTGTCCCAAACAACAGTCACTGTGAGAGCTTGGAACACCAAGAATGGTAAGTGATAGAAATCAGGAGAGGCTGGTGTGGGGAGACATGCCCTCACTCCTAGCCCCCGGGGGGAAACTGAGGCACAACCGTGAGTTTCAGGTCTGCCTGGACCACACAGTGAGACCCTATCTCAATCAATCAATCAATCAATAGAACAAAAAGATCAGGAGGGAAACCAATTACTTCTAGGCTTCCTGCCGGACAAGAATATGCCTAGGATGAAGGAGGCAGGTGGGTGGGGCTGGGAGTTGACCTTGCCCGCCAAAGAGATGTCTGACTCTGGCCCAGACTGGTTTCACCCCGGGGCTTTATCATTCATTCTGAAGTTACAGGTCTCCTCAGACCTGCATTAAAAAAAAAAAAAAAAAAAAAGTGCAGCTATGCTCCACATTTTGCAGGTGTGGCAGTGAGGAGCAGAGGCTCACCCCCAACCATACACTTCCAAAATGGCAAATCTGGGATTTGAACCTGGGTGCTCTCAGGCCAGACGCTGGTTCCCTGCTTGGGAAACGATCCGTCTGAAACTGCCTGCAGTGACTCGGGGGAACGGCTGGCAGCGGTGCCTGGTGGGTCTGGGACAGGCCTTGCTGCAGACAGTCACCCTTTCCTGTGTTTTCTTGACACTCTCCAATACTGAATCCTTAACCATCTTCTCACAGGTAACTCTCAGCTACGCCACAGTGGAGATGAATCTCTAGCCAGTGCCTCTGGCTGCAAAAAACAGGGGACTCGAAGCCTATTTGAGTTCTATTTTTACTCAAACCCCATTAACGGGTTTCTATTAGAACAATGAAAGTGTCAAAGCCTGTTGTTCTGCAGGCTGTGAAGGAGGGCTGCATTGTTAGCTGCTGAAGGCACAGAACTGTTTTCAAATGACTACACACACACACACACACACACACACACACACACACACACAAGGAGGGGGTTAGTCTTAGCCCCAAGGCAGGTTTTCTTAGCACATAATTTGATAACACCCTCTGCAGTCAGTCTGTGGTTGAAAATAACCTCGCTCTCCTTCTTCTTTGCCTGATTTGCTCAAAATTGGTTGGAAGCCTTCAACCTGCTTCAGGGTATTTCTCTCACACCTTGCCAGGCACACAGAAGTCAAGTGTGACATTTTGCCAGAGCTGTGGAGACACAGTCTCGTCTCTACACCTTGAGGTCAGTTCAACCCATGTGAGCTGGATCCTGTCCTCGTTCTGTGGTGACTGTCCCGCCAGCTGAATCTGCATCTTGACTGCAAGGCACATTTGGAGTGATGCATCTTGCAATTCTGATTTCCTGGTAAGAGGCTGTGTGCTCTGGGCAGCCAGCAGGTCTAGGCCAGAGCACTAGGCTTTATAGTTCTAGTACATTCACAGGTAGCAGGGAGCTAGGGACACTGAGAACCGTGGCTGTGGCTTTTGCTTAAATGTTTTACCCCCATGTCCTAGCCTTGGTTTGGAAGGGTGCCCTAGCCATAGGTTCTCAAGACCCATGATATGGCTGCTGCCGGGCTCATGCTTTTGATAATGGAATACCTCCATCTTCCCAAATGACAGCTAGTGGTGCAGGGTCCTGTCTTCCCTGTTTACCCCTCAGGGATCCAGCCTTTCCACTACCTCACCTGTCACTACCATCCACGCACTACCACTCAGGCCTGATTTGCCCCTTCTCAAGAGCAGGCCACACCACAGACTCTTGTTTTCTTGTTCCAGAACGGACTCTTTCTGCTTGGACTGTCTTCCACGGGACTTTGCACACAGCCAGATCTGCATCTTTCCTGGAGGACTGCTCCCTCGACTCATCATCTAAAGAATGTCCCCAGCTGTTTGCCTTCACACATATTTAATTCACTTCATACCCCTTACTGCAATCTGGTTTACCATCTTTCTCACCCCACAGAATGTAAACTGCACAAGGGCAGGAGTGTGGTGATATATTGTGTACCCTAGTAAATTTGTCTGGGGATCAGAGGACAGAGCCAGCCACCAAATTAGACATAGAGGTCAGGCAGTGGTGGCTGACACCCTTAATCCTATCACTGGGGAGGCAGAGATCGGTCTGGATCTCAGTGAGTTCAAGGCCACAATGGGAACAGAGCCAGGCGTGGTGACACACATCTTTAATCTCAGCACTTGAGATCTCATGTCTTTGCTCGGGACAGACACACGCCTTTAACCCCAGGAAGTAATAGGGCGGGACATAGAAAGGTATATAAGGAGTGAGGAAACAGGAACTCACACTCTGGAGGCTGAGATTTTGTAGAGGTAAGAACGTGACTGGCTTGGTCTGTTTCTCTGATCTTTCAACTTTCACCCCAATATCTGGCTCCGGGTTTTCTATTAATAAGACCTTTTAAGGTTCATGTTACACAGGAGCGATGGCCAGTCACCCATTCCCCACTTCACCCCCCAGCTGTGGACCCCACACCTACCACTAGCACAAGGCAGAGAAGCCCCTGCCTGGGGGGATGGATAGATGGATGAGTGACTGAATAGGACTTGTTATTCTATTCCCACTAGAATCCATACAAGATGCAAGAAATCAGTCAGCCCTCTGTCTGAAGGGAGCTAGCCGAGCCTGGGCCCTGTGTGTCCGAAGGGAGCTAGCCGAGCCTGGGCCCTGTGTGTCCGAAGGGAACTAGCCGAGCCTGGGCCCTGTCTGTCCGAAGGGAGCTAGCTGAGCCTGGGCCCTGTGTGTCTGAAGAGAGCTAGCTGAGCCTGGGCTCTGTGTGTCTGAAGGGAGCTAGCCGAGCCTGGGCTCTGTGTGTCTGAAGGGAGCTAGCCAAGCCTGGGCCCTGTGTGTCTGAAGGGAACTAGCCGAGCCTGGGCCCTGTCTGTCCGAAGGGAGCTAGCCGAGCCTGGGCCCTGTGTGTCTGAAGGGAGCTAGCCGAGCCTGGGCCCTGTCTGTCCGAAGGGAGCTAGCTGAGCCTGGGCCCTGTGTGTCTGAAGGGAGCTAGCCGAGCCTGGGCTCTGTCTGTCCGAAGGGAGCTAGCTGAGCCTGGGCTCTGTCTGTCCGAAGGGAGCTAGCCGAGCCTGGGCCCTGTCTGTCCGAAGGGAGCTAGCTGAGCCTGGGCCCTGTGTGTCTGAAGGGAGCTAGCTGAGCCTGGGCCCTGTCTGTCCGAAGGGAGCTAGCCGAGCCTGGGCTCTGCTTCCTCTGCACCACGTCCCTCACAGTAGTGAGACTTCCCTCACACTGTGCTGGGACTAGGGAGTGAGCATGGAGGCAGAGATAGGCAGGGGAGTTCTGGTCACAGCCAGGACTGCAGATTAGACATATACAATCAAATCCAGAGGCTCCTCCGTGTTCTGCCAATTGAGATATCAGATTAAATAGGCCAGAAACCTCAGAGGTAAAATGCCCCGCATAATAACATTTCAAAAATAGCAACGTGCAGTCTCAGGAATGAACCTGAATTGTCAATAGCATGAGCAGTGTTTTAAAACAGAAATGGAGCCTATGTATACCGCAGGTAATGGCTATGTGATGGATGTAGCTTGGGCCAGGATTTCCATATTTTGGTTTTTTGTTTTTTTTTTTTTTTTTTTTTTTTTGAGACAGGGTTTCTCGGTGTAGCCTTGGCTGTCCTGGAACTCACTCTGTAGACCAGGCTGGCCTTGAACTCATAGAGATTCTGCCTCTGCTTCCCGAGTGCTGGGATTAAAGGGGGGCGCCACCACCGCCCAGCAAGAGTCCCACTAAGAATGAGTGTGGTGGTCCCTGGAGAAGCCGGGAGGAGCCCTGCAGGAGACCTTTGTGGTGTCAGGAGAAAGGGCTGCCCTGGCCTGGAGCTACTGCAAATGCCCAGCACACAGGCCAGTCCAGCTGTCAGCCAGGTCTAGCCCCAGTTGCTGAGACCTCTGGCAGTCACTTAGCCGCCCGGTTCAAACAGTAACTTACATCTTGGGGTTGTTGCAAAGAGAAAACATTTATAGCAGTTAAGCAATGCCAGGCACAGAATAAGCTCTCCATAAACACTCGCCATTATCAGTAACCCTGTGCCTCCCTCCTCCTTCTCTTGCTCCTGTTTCCTAAAGTTGTTCTTTAAGACACTTGTCTATTCATTGAAAGATATGACAAAGAAAATGAAAAGACAAGCTACAAGCCAGGCCTGCAGGCACAGGTCTGCACTCTTGGCAACATGGGAGGCTGAGGCAGGAAGATCCCAGTTCAAGGCTAGGCTGAGCTCCACAAGTGACACCCTGCCTCATAAAAGACAAAACCAGACGATGCAAATTTGTCTTTAGCTTTTGGTAGTTGCTGAGCTTCTGGTGCTGTGCCTTCCGAGGTCTGGATTACAGGTGTTTACCGCCATGCCTGGCTTTACGCGGTGCCGGGACTCAAACCCAGGGCTTAGTGCATGTCAAGCAAGAGCTCTGCAATGGGGTCAGCACCTTCCCGTGTTTTAAGTGAGCAAAGCTTTCTGGCTGGGAATGCTGGGGGCCTCAGTTTCTCTCTGTGCGGACCTGACGGACCTGTGCTTATGTCTGCTGCTCTGGAGGGAGCTGTCAGCTGAAATGGACTCCATCACCGTCACCACCGTCACCATCGTCACCATCTCCATCACCACCATCACCACCACCATTACCACTGTCACCACCGTCACCATCACCATTACCATCATCACCATCACCATCACCATCATCACCATCACCATCACCACCAACACTCCACCATCACCTCTCCACCGTCACCACTCCACTGTCACCATCACCACACCATCATCACCCCCGCTGCTCAAACCTCCACTGTGCTTCAGGCCTTGCGGAAGTCCCGGCTCCTTCCGGCCCTGCCGCAGCTTTGGAAGGCTCTGCCCCAGCTGCACTGACGTCGACAGGAAGGGACCTCCCAGTGACTCAGGCCTGTGATTGGTGAAACGCAAGGCTTGTGATTGGTCCTGGTGTGAACCGAGTGAGGAGGGGACTGAAAACATCCCCGAGCAAGGCTGTGACTGGCAGAGTTCCAGTCTGTGCACTAGTGTGACACACACAGCTTCTTCTCACCACATGGACAGGGTGTGCACTAGTGTGACACACACACAGCTTCTTCTCACCACATGGACAGGGTGTG
>CABHPQ010000085.1:23573-35604 GCA_902168405.1 Peromyscus aztecus
TAGTGTGACACACACACAGCTTCTTCTCACCACATGGACAGGGTGTGTACTAGTGTGACACACACCCAGCTTCTTCTCACCACATGGACAGGGTGTGTACTAGTGTGACACACACCCAGCTTCTTCTCACCACATGGACAGGGTGTGTACTAGTGTGACACACACAACTTCTCACATGGACAGGGTTTGGCACTTGCTGTGGGGTGACCGGAAGTGGCCTGCACACACGCCTGTGTCTGAAGACTTGGTCCCCTGGTGAGCTGCTCCGGGAGGCTGTGGTGCCCTGGATTTAGGGACCAGCAGGTGGGCGAGCCCTGAAATGTATAGTCCGGCTCCACTTGTCGTCTTCCTCTCTGCTTCCTCCTCCTCTCTAACGTTTTGTTGATTCTTGGTGGACTGCACTTCACGCTTCCCGATCCCACTCATCCCCCAGCCCGTCCTCTGCTTCCGCCCTCTGCCTTTGCAACCTACCCCCTAAAACAACCCCCCCCAAAAAAACCCAAACAAACAACAACAAAAACAAATAAAAATAAGTCTCGGCATGGAAGCTGTAGTGTGGTCACATAGTTTACCTTTTAGTCCATATGTCTTCACTTGCAAGTGTTCATTGCAGGGAGTGTTGGTCTGGTTCGAGGCCTCTGGCTTCTGCTGCACTATCAATACTGGGCCCTCACTGGGGTTCCTTGGATATCCTGCTGTTGCCGTGTCCTGGAGATCCTGCGGCTTTGGGTCTGCAGGTCTGGCCCCTTCACGTGCTCCAGCAGTTCATAGATGAGGTGGATGTTGGGCTGGGCTACCTTGTAGTCCTTGTTCTGGACATGGGTGGTACATGGGTTGGTCAGCCTACCAGCTTTACCTCATGGTCACCATCCGGGCGAACTCTCCAGTACTGGCCCACCCGGCTAGCTCACCCAGTGCAGTGGGCAGCAAGGAGCAGGGCCAGCAGGGGACAGAGTCCATTCCCCCACTCTCCTGACCTCAGGGCCAGCTAGCTCTCCCACCCGCCATAGGCAGTGAGGGTGGGGGAGGCGGAGGTCATCTCTCCCATACCCCCTTCACCTTGTGGCAGATGAAGGGTGGGGCCAGATCTCCCACACGTATCCGTGGTGTTGATCACCTGTGCCTCCATCAATGGGGTCAGCTCTATTGCGCTGCCCAGGCTAGGTGCAGGGCCCACTGTCCTAAGTGCTGCAGCTGGTGAGGGGCAGGATCAGCTCTCCCACTCTCGTGACCCCAGGACCAGCTTTTCCGGCCTGCAGTAGGTGGCAAAGGACAAGGAACAAGGGGGGTATCTCTCCCTCGCCCCTGCCACTGCGTGCCAGACCATGGGGCTAGCTCTCCCACTCTCGCATACTCAGGGCCAGCTCACCCACACCCCTACCAGCAGGGACAGCTCTACTGTGCTAGCCTGGGGAGGTGCAGGGCCCGCTCTCCAGAGGGGTATGATTGGTGAGGGACAGAGTCAACTCTGTGCAACCCTATCCTCACTGCTTTCAGTGGTAACAGGAGCCATGGACATCAACACAGACCGGCTGCAGTGAGGTCATGGACCCAGGCATGGACCCCGGCAGCAGCCCAGGCCTGGACCACACCATGGCCCTGGGTGGCAACGCTGGTCACTTAGATCAGTATGGACCCAACAGCAGCTTGGCCCTTGAACCCCCACATGGCCCTGGGTGTGGGCCTCCTCTCTACTTCTTGATCTACGAAGATGTGAGGAGCCTCTGCTGCTCACTCCCACTGCCAAGAAATCCACATGCCCTCTTTACCATGATGAAATTAACTGTAAGCCCAGGCAAGTCCTTCCTGTAACTTGCTTCTATCAGGCCTGGAGAGATGGCTCTGCCGTTCAAAGTACTGGTTGCCCTAGCAGAAGACCTGGGTTCATTTCTAAGCACCCAAACCAGTGACTCCCAACCATCTGAAACTCCAGTTCCAGGGGATCTGATGGTGTCTTCTGACCTCCAGACATGCATGCGGTGCACATACACACAAAACACTCATACACATAAAATGAAATTTAAAAAGACTTTAAAATGTCAAAAACACGTTGCTTCTGTTGGGTAGCATCACAACAATGAGGACGTAACTAACACACCAGTCTCTGTGTGTTAATCTAAGGTTTCTCTCTTTGCTCTGTCCCCCGTGTGCCAACCTCAGGTTCCAATAAAAAAAACTTCTCTCAAGTAGGCTTTTCCTACAAATGGTCTTTCTCATGCATCGAGAAGGCAGAGCAGAGTGCACGAAGATCAGACAAAAGCCTGGAGCTGTCAGCTCTGGTAGTGACAGCTGCCAAGGAGGTGGCAGAGTTCTGGACAATCAGCAGCCACTGAAGGCCCCGCTACCCAGAGCTTAGAACTATTAACAGCAAGAGACAGCTACAAGTACGGAAGTGCCGTGGAGGCCAAGAGGCCCAATACTCAAGCTGGACTTCCTGATACGGGACTGGTCCAGTACCTGAACTGTAACGCTGAAGAGTTCCAGAGAGTGAGCAAGGGTGAGTCTACCAGAAGCTGAGACTGTGGGAAGAGGCTGTAAAGAACCAGACGTGGGGGCGGGGACTGGGAGGGCAGCAGGTCCCGTGAAGAACTGAGAGAGCTGCCACTGTTTGAAGAGCCACGCTTCCCAACACACAAACGCCTCTGAGCTGGAACTCCAGCCTCTGGACATTGACACTCTAAGTGCAAAGCAATAAGCCTCTGCCTTGAGCTCCTGGAGCAATACACTTTCTGCTTCCAAAATCTGACGATATGAGCCATAAGCCTATGTCTGTGAAGACCCCGGCCTGAGCCTCTGGAACTTGGCTAGTAGAGCAGAGAGAGCTGCCCCTTATGTAGACTTCCTTCCTATCTAGACAGAGCAAAAGAGCCCCCAGACCACCATCTGTGACGCATCTGGGAGTATATTATCTTCATAGACTTTAAAAACGGACCCAAACAATATATTCATCAGATAGAAAAATCAAGGAGAAACATACAATCCAGAAGAACAGTTCCTCTGGAGAATAATGAAGTGGTGGGTAATGGCGGGAGGAGCATGATTGTATTAGAAAGGAATGGAAACTTCTGGGTATCCACTGTATTATAACATGTCATAACATAAAAATAAGTTACATATATTCCTTTGCACGCATCAAACAGAAACAAAAACTACTATTTTCTTCTTTGAGACAGGGTAGCCCAAATTGGCCTCGAACTTACAAACCTCCAGCCAGCCTCAGCTTCCTGAACGCTGGGGTTACAGACATGCATCATCCCACCCAGCCAACAAGAAGTGTTTTCACCAGTCTGGACTAGCTCCTCCCAGTGGCCCTTCAGCTCTCAGTTTGGGAAGGGTTAAACTCTCCACAGCCTCCATACATTAGTTCTTTTTCTTGATGTCCTAAAGACAGAACATCTCTCCCTGGAGACTGACATGGCAGTGTGGGACCACAACGGACCTCACCATACCCATTTGGATGACAAGGAGGAGGTGGGTATGTGTTAGCTGCAATTCCACAGTGATACATTCTTCCCCATTTAGCTCAGCAGAACACTGTGTTCTCTCTACAGATGCACACACAATAACCCAAGGCAAATGGTTTTTACGTGGTTTGTTTGATTTGCAGTTGGTAGAAAAGCCTTTTAAAATCGCAATGGTCTATGGAAACAACAGCATCTCAATGAAATAAGGTTTTTAATTTTTATTGGTTTTTTAAAAAAGCCTTTAAAAATCAAAGGACTTGATAGTCATGGCTGGCCATACAGCAACATAATTTATCATTGCCATATGGCTCTTTTGCCCACTAAAAATATTTGGAATGATTTGAGGAATTCAGCTGGTAGGACCCTCTGAAAAATCAATCAAAGCCTGAGCTAGCTTCAGCTAATATTTCCTGGACTGGCCATTACTTGAAAAGAAGCATCTTTCTAAAACCTGGTATCTTGAATTGAAAAGTATGAACGGAGGATCTGGGGTTATCTTCTTATCAAGAGTGACCATGAAGAGCTCAGAAAATGACTGTTCTTTGAAAGTTTAAAAACTGTTCTGCTCTTGAAGAGAGAGAGAGACGTCTCCAGGACTCAAAACGAACCCCATTTCCCTTCAATGTACCTTTGCTGCATTTGAACCTGTGCTTCTTAGCTACTCAGTTATTCTTTTGTGTCCAAAGAGAGTGTCCCAGGCTAGCTTTAGTTCGTCCTGCAAATTGTGTGGTGGAGCTAGCTTTTTTCCTCAAGGCTGAAACTGGGGCTGAAGTTGTCATGTGGGTTTGGAACTTTTTTTTTTTTTTTTTTTTTTGTAATTAGCCGAGGGTGGGAGCTAACAGAAGTTGGCTCTCTGTTCTGAGTTCTGAAACAAGTGACTCCCAGGCACTATTTTCAGAGCTGTGCCGACACTTGTTAATAATGTTGGTATATAAAATCGTGCTCATTCTAAACTCATTTAGACACAAGAAAATTATCGAGGAGCCAGCAGAGAAAGGGAGAGACAATTAAGTTACTAACTGTCGGAGGCAGAATGCTAGAGATTTTAAGTAGAATCAGCTCTCCTTTTCTGTCAGATGTAAGCACTAGGAGTAGAAGTGAAGAGTATTTCTCGCCTTCCTGTGAGTTCACTGGGTTCCCTAAGCTAATGAATAGGGTTAGCTGGCCTGGATACCCTCCCTTCTCCGCCTTATGCAATGAAACTACTCCAGGAAGCTGAACTTCCAAAATATAGACCTAATGTTGATGCCATTTTACCTTTTAAAATGATGGATCCCTGCTGGGCGTTGGTGGCGCACGCCTTTAATCCCAGCACTCAGGAGGCAGAGGCAGGCGGATCTCTGTGAGTTCAAGGCCAGCCTGGGCTACCAAGTGAGCTCCAGGAAAGGCGCAAAGCTACACAGAGAAACCCTGTCTCAAAAAACCAAAAAAAAAAAAAAAATAAATAAAAATAAAAAAAAAATGATGGATCCCTAAGTGTGACATAGGATTTTGGATCAGATTCTGAAATAGGAAAAGACATTAGTGGAATATTTGGCGAAGTCTGCATTAAGCCTGGGGTTTAACATGTTGTACCAATGTTAACATCTTTGTTTGAAAATGTACCATGATTAAAGAGATTCTGGAAAGAATACAGGAAAACTCTTTGTTCTGTGTTTACAATTATTCTATAAATTCAAAATTATTTCTAAGTAGTTTAATGAAATGATGACCTTTAGTTGTCCCGACTCTGATCTTGGAAAAGCAGGCAGGAAGAGACCTTCTGGGGACAGTAAAGACCATGTACCTTCCCCGGACGAGAAGGGAGGCAACAGGATAGTGAGCGGAACTATCAGCAGTAGCAGGGAGACACAGCCCAGGACGGCTGCCAGACTCTGGAGTTTCCTCCTAAGAGACCACCACCCAAATGATGCTGGATCCTTGACCATGCACAGGAAAGAACCTCAGGATGAGTCGGAGGGAAGCAGAGTCAGTGAGTTTATTAAGTAGAGATAAGGAACAACGTGCGTGCTTAAATCTAAGTGAGGGCATTTGAGAGCGCGACACCTGAGAAAATGACATCCGTATGTACCCTAGACACAGAGCAGACTCCTGAGACAAAGAAAGGCAGTACACACCCAATACATGGGCAAACTCCTGAGAAAGCCACGTTCAGGTGTCTATAGTTCTGAGCTTTGGAAGTTACATTGCTCAAATAATTTAAACAAGATTTGAAAAATTAAGGGATTTCTTAAAAACAAGTACAAAACTACAAGCTGGTTTATTTTTCTTTAAGCATTTCCTTTTTGTAAAAGAAATTGTAAGGCAGTTTTGAGGTGTGTTGCTTAGGTTTAAAAACCACTAAAGTCATAGATACTCCAACCCCAAGTAACCTTTTTTATTTACTGTTTTTAACATCCTTGTCTGAAGTTCTGTCTTAGGAAAGGGAATCTCATCTCTGCAGGCAATCTTCAAAGCAGGTTTGTTGCTTGTGCCTTAGTTCTTGGTTCAATGAATGAAGGACTTCAACCCAACTCCAGGATCAGGGGCTCCTTTCTCTTCTTACATCCCCTGAAGTTTCCTTGTCTTCTCCTGTCTTTGGATGGAGGATGCTGCCACTTGCCAAGCAAACCATTTGGTTACTGTCTGCTGGATTCACTAGGCAGACAAGTAGCAGGCCAGAAAAACCCATGAAATGCTCAAACCAAAGCAGGCCCGCCCACCTGCTCCATCCGTCCGTCCCTCACTTGCTTCTAGTAAGATGGTATTGCTTCAGTGTGACCTACCCCACGTCTTTGGACTCTTGGTCCCCATTTGGTGGTGCTGTTTTGGGGCATTATGGAATCTTCAGGAGGTGGGGACTCACTGGAGGAAGCAGGTCACTGAGGGCTGGCAGGAGCTTTAATGTCAGGCTCCATTTCCGGCTTTGTTCCTGCTGTGCTGTTATGAATTGGTGAGTTCCAGCTGCATGTCCCCATGGCCAGAGAGCTGCCTGCTGCCATGTCCACACCCAGTCCCCTTAAACCAAGTCAAAATCGACCCTGCATAGCAATGAGAAGAGGAACCAGCACAGTGGCTCTGCTGACTGGCCCTCCCTTCACTGTACATTTTATCCACTACTATTTATAAAGGAAGGTCACTCAAGAGGCATATCAATAGTTAGCAATAGAATTCCAACTTTTAGAGACCTTTCTTTAGGTCTAGAGAATTCCACTGTTTTTCTATGCGTATGTTTGTGTATACAGATACATGTGCATATGCGTACTTAAGTATGAAAACCAGAGGATAACATCGGGTGTCATTCCTCAGGTACTGTACATTTTTTTTTTTAAAAGATGGTCTCTCGCTGGCCTATAGCTTGCTAAGTAGGCGAGGCTGCCGGTAGGTGACCCCCAAGGATCTGCCTATCTTAGCCCCCCCACCACCACCAATGCCAGGATTACAAGTGTGTAACCACTATGCCTGGTATTTGCACATGGCTTCTGGGGATCAAACTCAGGTCCTAATGTTTGCAAGGCAAACACTTTACTGCCTGAGCTATCTCCCCAGTCCCACTTAACTATAGTGGGTAGCCATTCCAGCTTTGGTCTGGAAGTTCCAACCCCCACTGAGGCTTCGGTAACTATCACGCCTACAAGGCGGGGCCAAGGGAGGGCCTGAAGACCTGAGATCAGGGGCGCTGAGCTCTCATTTGCTGGACCTGGATGCGAGAGGTACACCGCCGGACTGCGCTACGTCTTTTCCAGAACCTGCCACCTACCTATCCCTTCATTTGTAAGTTACCCGCTAAATAAATCTTCCTTTTAACTACGTGGAGTGGCCTTAGTAATTACACCAATACTTAACTATTGTTTAGAAAACTATTCGTGTAGTCCATGTTAAAAGGTTTTCCTTTCTAAACAACAAATGTTGAAACTATGGTGCATAGAGTAATTTTTTTATTACATTAAAAAATTTAAAATGTATTTTGTGTGCATGTACACACATGGGCTTTGGTGCGTATGTGGCTGTCAGAGGACAGTCTAAGGGAATGAGTTCTCTCCTTCAACCATGTGGACCCTGGGGATTGGACTCGAGTTGTCACACTGGGCAGCAAGCACTTTTATCCAGTCATTTCATAATCATATAGTCTACATTTTGTTCCATAAAATCCCTGAAGTACGTATTTTCCTCTTCAAACCAAAAATACTTCCAGAAACACGCATTCTTTGCAAAGACAGTCTTGGCCTCAAACACCGTTGTTTCAAGAATACAGATTAAAAAGCCCTCTTGAGGTTCCATGAAGATTGGTGATGGAACAAGAAATTCCATGTAGAATTTAATAGTGCTGAGGACTGGGCCCAGGGCTCCTGACTGCTAAGCATAAGCTACACTTCTGCAGCTCTGAAACCATCTCCTAAACGAGCCTTTGGAGATCTTAATATTTCCCATTCCTGTGTTACTACCTCGGACACAGCAGTTCCCTGGTTCCGTGATGCTGTTGTGAAATGAGCAGCTCTGCAGGAGCCTCAGCATTCTTAGGGAGAGAGTGGAATCTCTATGTACAATAAGAAACAGACTGGTCCTGCTACAGAAGCAGTGAGAGAGGTGATTACTGGTCAGTGGGCTAGAGGCAGAGTTTTTAACGAATACTGCTAGGATGGGGGGCATTTCCACTCGGGTGGGAAGACTGATCGGACCTGATGTTTGGACCAGACCATCTGGGAGCAGGTAGGTGAGGTAGGAAAGATGGTCAGTTACTTAAAGGTAGGCCTAAAAGAGATGGAGAATGATAGGAAGGGCTAGCCTAGTACTCACTTTTTTTGTCCTGAGCAAAAGGACAAGGAAAGATAAGCTGTCACCAATCGAGAGGAAAAAGGCCACAAGGGTGGATTGGGCTAAGACTGGGAACTCACAGTCTTGACCATGATTCCATCTGTCAGATGCTCGTGAACACCACACAGGTGGCTGGGTACGAGTCTAGGATTAGTGAGAGCTGAACCAGAGCTCTGAACCTGGGAGTCATCAGAAGGCAGACAAAGGTCCACAGCCTACGCCTGGAGCTGTCAGGGACAGCAGGAAGAACTCAGACACAGCCTTGCCTCACTCCTCTCACAGCCCAGTGTGTCCCTGGGGAAGCCTGCAGAGTGAACGAAGTCTTCTGTCTATAATACATGGTCAGTTACCTGAAGAGAGCCCTAAGGAGAAAAGGCACACATTCACTCTCTGAATTTAAGAAGCACTTTAATATTTGAGACAATTCATTCTTTTTCAGAAAAAAAATTAATTCTTTGAATGAATTAAACAATTACCCAGAAACCTGAGCTGGGGAGGGGTGGTTTCTGGGACAACGAATAGTCCGACAGACTTGAAGGACACTGTAACTGAACATGGGTTTGAAAACTGTGTATGATAGAATCTGTTCAAAATTTAAAACAAGTTCTGAATATGTGGCCTCTGAGGAAACTTGTTTTATGCTTTTTAAAAAGAAAGATATATCAGCAGTCTCAGTATTCTCTTTAAAAACAAAGCTACCTGTGAAAGCAGAGCCGCCAAAAGCGAGGCTAACACACTCTTTGCCCCTGGTTCCTGGGCCCTGAACGTGCATAAAAGCTGTGGTAGGAATGAGGTGTCACTTTGCTAGGGCAGAGCACACTCCCTACAGAAAACGTTCCTGGTTTTTATGCATATTGTACAAACAGAATGCAGTTGTAGAAACACAGATTTGAGCATTACAGTCAAATAAGATCAAAGAACACACCCTTAGACGATTTGCTGATTCCAGGCAGCCTGACAGCTAGACAGCACATGTACAAAATGCAAAACCCATCACTTAATTAAAATGAAGTCAAACGATAAAAACAATTTCGTGCTGACAGGCATTTACACACATTTCTGTCATTTTAAGTATCCACTACAATATCTGTGTGATCTGGGTACCCAAAGCCCTCCATAATTACAATGAAGATATTTCCCAGTAGCTGTAGGACGCCAGGGGTGGCCAGTGGTGCGGAGAAACTGCCCACCAGACAATCCAAATGGCCTAGGAAATGAGGCTTTTGACAGTGATAGCCTAGGGTCTGGAGAACTCATCCCTCTGGTGCAATTTTAAACAGATTCCCAGTAAATGGTCAGGGGTCCTCTTTGCATTAATGTTGCAGTATTTAACCCTGGAGAAAAAAATGTAAAGAAGGAGTCTTCCCTACTAACACTTACCAGGCTGTTTTTCAGCTGAGGCTCTTCACGTGTAAGCCCCTGATGTAGATATTACAAAGGCTGGTAAACACCCTTTAATAACTACTTTTCAACTCCTAACACCTCCCTGACAGCTTTTCTAGACGGGGAATGGAACAAGTATGCCAGTGTTCCAGAGATCACTGACAAACACACCATGGCCCCTCTGGTGGACTGAAGGGATGTGACTCTAGTTCAAAAGCCCTGATTACAGGGCCCAAGAGCTCAACGTCTCCTCCTTTCTGCTCTGCCACTCATCTGACTTTCCCTTTTCCTCCCAATTTCCTGTTTTGGAAATTGGGGTAAGTCCCAGCAGGCAGGCAGCATGGTGGGGATGATGTCCTTTGTCCAACCATGAGGAAGGTAAGGCAAATAAGCTTAAGAGAAATTTGTGAACAGGTAGAGATGACCCACTTTGTACTTGCCTTTGCAGCCAACAAGACCAGACACCTGAGGAATCCAGTTCCAACTTGACTATGTATATGTCCAAGATCCGTATTTAAGATGGACTCTGGCTCCTCCTCAGCGGCATTCTTGGGTCAAAAGGCCCTGCTGTGGAACAGCAGGTAACCGAAGTCCAGGAAGACCAACAGGATCAAGGGCATGCACATCTGCCCCCAACCAGGTAGTTCCAAGCTTGGAGCCTGCTGAAGGTCAAAAGCCCAGAAGCAGTACACAGTGGGTCACCCAGGAAGTTAACCAGGTCTCATCAGGGACACAGAGATAAATCCACAAGTTGCGGTGCTGTTCCGCGTTCAGTCTTCCATATTAGTGAACTTTCTCTTCTTGTAGTTCTGAACGAGGTTGGACGCTGTGATCTGAGAAGCCTGACCCTTTTCCCAGCTCTGGAAGTCATTCAGCCCTTTCTGCCCTATTTGAAATAAGCCTCTCTCCATCTCATCTAGCCTGGCTACCAGTGCTGAAGTGTCTTCATTGTAAGAATTCTGGGAGGAGTCCATGATGCGGCGGAACCGTCCAATAAAAGTCTGAAGAAGAGTAAGAGAATCAGGGGCAGTATCACATCCCATCAAGTCAGACACACTGAAAACCTTCCATTAACTTATGTTTAGGGGGAGATGGGGCACACATGCGATACCATGTATGAGTGTAGAGGTCAGAGGACAACTTGTGGGAGACAGTCCTTCCCCCAACCTAACACAGGTCATCAGGTTCAGCTCCAAGTGCCTTTACCCAGCTAAGCCGCCTTGCTGGCCCTCAGATGTATTGTTTTTACTGAAGCAGTTAACCGTTTATTTATTTACTTGTTTATTGGGCAGGGTCTCACTGTGTAGCCTCAGCTGGCCTGGAACTCAGAGATCTACCTGTTTCTGCCTCCCAAGTGCTAGAATTAAAAGTGTGCACCACCGCCGGGCGTTGGTGGCACACGCCTTTAATCCCAGCACTCGGGAGGCAGAGGCAGACGGATCTCTGTGAGTTCGAGGCCAGCCTGGGCTACCAAGTGAGCTCCAGGAAAGGCGCAAAGCTACGCAGAGAAACCCTGTCTCGAAAAACCAAAAAAAAAAAAAAAAAAAAAAAAGTGTGCACCACCATATATGGCATTACTGTTATTTTTTCAATTATGTGGATATGTGTATATCGATGTGATTGCACATGCCCTCATGTTGCTGGAGTTGCAGGCAGCTGTGAGCCACCTGAAGTGGGTGCTGGGAATTGAACTCGGGTCCTCTGCAAGAGCAATGCGTGCTCTTACCACTGAGCCTCCTATCCCGCCCCCCTATACTGGAACATTTAGATGGCTTCAAAGAGTTTGGTCTCAGGAGGCTTGGGTGCCCTCTACTACTTAAGAAAGCCTTTGTTTCTTTTACAGTAAAAAAGGTTGTTATGGAAATCCAATGGATTGTTACTAAAACCAGCGAAGCAATATATGTGAGGCACACAGCAAGAGGCTGGCGCACAGAAGCCTCTGGAAAAGCACGGCCCGTCGTTACTGGTAACAATGACTACAGAAATGAAAATGAACAGCTTTCAACCAGATGGGATTTGGGATCAACTGGATTCAGTTTCTATTTTTCTCAGCCAAAGAGCAGGATGGAGATGTGTAAGATCAAAGAGCTCTGAGGAAAAACCACAAGCCCCAATCCAGTTTTTCTATCTGTCTCACAGCAAAAATCATTTAATCGAGAAGCAACTCTAAAACACTTGAAAGCAGTGATGGAAAAAGAAAACACACAACTCATTTTAAAAAAGGAAACTTTGGCCGGGCGTTGGTGGCGCACGCCTTTAATCCCAGCACTCGGGAGGCAGAGCCAGGCGGATCTCTGTGAGTTCGAGGCCAGCCTGGGCTACCAAGTGAGCTCCAGGAGAGGCGCAAAGCTACACAGCGAAACCCTGTCTCGGAAAACCAAAAAAAAAAA
>CABHPQ010000085.1:35704-56006 GCA_902168405.1 Peromyscus aztecus
AACCCTGTCTCGAAAAAAAAAAAAAAAAAAAAAAAAAAAAAAGGAAACTTTATTCAAGAACAAGTCCTGGGGGTCGGGCTCATTGGCACAGAATGCAATCCCAGGTACTCGGAGGCCGAGGACCCTCAGTACAGGCCAGTCTAGAACGCTGAGCAAGTTAGAGGCCACTGAGTAACTTTGTGAGACACCCCGTTTCTAACAACCAGCAACAAAAAGTCCAAGTCTTGGTAAAACAAGCATGCTTCCCTCTTTTTTAGCTTTCCATTCTACAGTTTTTTAATTCAACCTCTGGTCTACAGTACTGAATGGACAGCAATGTTTTCTTTCTTTAATTTTGTGGTATCAGAGCCACAGAATAAGTAAGACTTAAACTTTTCCCTTCATATTGATTTTAGGTGTATGAGTGTATTGCCTGCATGTATGTCTGTGTACCATGTGTGTGCAGTACCTGTGGGGGCCACAAAAGGGTGTTGGGTCCCCCAGGAACTGGAATTACAGAAGGCTGTGAGCCACCATATGGTGTTGGGAATCAAACCTAGGTCCTAGGAAGTAAATACAAAAAAGGAAGAAGCAGGTCATACATTTCTTAAATGTATCAGATAAGAACAAGAAGTTCTGGAGTGCTACCACACAATAAAGAGCCTACAGATGGCTCTAATGAACTGTGCATTTCAAAACATCAAAGAAGAAATGATTAAGGGGCTGGGGAGGAGGGTCACTGGGGAAAGCACCTGCCATGCAAACGTGAGGACCCAAGTCTGAATTCCCAGAATCCATGTAAAAGCCGAGCACATTGCTTCGGTGGTGAGATGGAAGTGGAGACAAGACTCCGGGAAGCTCACTGATAGTCAGATGGGAAGTGGAGACGAGCTCACTGACTAGTCAGTCTGGCGTAGTCGATAGCAAAAGAAACTTTGGAAGGTGAGGACTGACCCCCAAAGTTGTCTTCTGACCACTCTATGCGTGCCGGGGCAAGAATGCACCTGCACTCACACATTTAACATGAGCACACACGTAAACACACCAGACACACACAAAAGAATGAATACTGAGGAGATAGATATGTATAACCTGACATAAACATTATATAATAGATACATGTACTGAAACATTATACAGGACCCTGTAATTATGTAAAACACTTTTGTTTTGAAGCTGGAGACAATTTTATTGAAGTCTGAGAAAAACAAGAGAGAGGACAAGTTGTGGATCCTGGCGGCTGCCTAAGGAAGCAAGATGGAGAAGAGGAAGAGAGAAAGCCATGCCTTCTGCGATGGAAGCTGGCAAGCAGCTGTGTGGTAGAAGTAGAAAGGACTACAGATGAGTCAGAGACCCCAGGGCGCTAGAGAAAACACGCTGCGGCTTTTTGACCAGTGTCCAAAAGGCAAAGCTCTAGGACAGGAAGACCATCTGGGAAAGTTGTGTATATATATTAACTTATTAAGGACCAATTATCCCTCCCTTCTCCTCAGCATGTCCCCAGGTGAACAAGCTTTCCTCTGGGGTGGACTCCTGGTCAGGTGACTGGCAGCAGTCAGATTAACTGTTGTTTTCTTTTTAAAAATACAGTATTTTTTATTTATTCTTCGATAATTTTATACCTGTGTCTTGATCATATCCATCCCTAAGTCCCCTTCTCATTCCTCCAGGATATATCATGTAACACCTTTATAGGTTTTATTTCACATCATAAGAGGCAGGCACTGGACCACTGGTCTACATCCCTAGATCAATTAAAAAAAACTGGCAGGACAGTGGAAGTGTAGGCCACCCTAGAACACCCACAAACCAGGTTTATGGATCACACATCTCCCCAAGTGTGATGGCTACTCTAAGCTGTCAACTTGACTGGATCGGGAGTCAACTGAGCTGCAAGCTGCTAGGGACTCCTGTGAGGGACTGTCTTCATCTGAGATGGGAAGACCCACCCTGAATGTAGACAGCACCTTCTGCGGGCAGCTCGGATGAAATGACATGAAGAAGGAAAACGCTTTCTGTCTGCCTGCCCTCACTCTTGCAAGGTCACCTACCCTTGGGGTGGCATTCCTTAGCTGATATCAGAACCAGCAGCTCTCCGAGAATCCTCGGGTCTTTAGCACAAGATTGGGGCTGCTAAGATATCCAGTCTTGTGGACCGAGCAACTACTGACTCTTAGTCTCTTTGGTGTGACTCGGCCACTGTTGGACTTCTGAGACCGTATCATGTAAGCCAGTCTAATGAATCCCCTTAATAGCTGTTTTTCCTTCTCCAGCTAAAAGCTTTTTATTGATCTGAGAGCCCACAGGTACTCTTTCAATTTATTTTTTATTTTTTTGAAACAGTCAGCCCTGAAAACATACATACAAGAAACACCATATAGACTTAGCAGGTTATATTTAGGAATATATATGTATATATAGATACATATATGCATGCAATAACAATTAGTGGGAAAAAAAGACCATGAATTTGGAGGAGACTGGGGAGGAACATATGGGAGGGAGTGGAGGGAAAAAAGGGAAGGGAGAAATGTTGTAACTAGATTATAATCTTAAAAAAAATTTTGTAATGCCTCAGCACTTTAAGATTTATTTTTATGTATGTATGTCTATGTCTGTGTACATGGTGTGTATGGAGACCAGAAAAGGGTGTCAGATACTCCGGAGCGGGAGCTACAGGTGGTTATGAGCTGGTGATATGGGTACTAGGAACTGAACTTGGGTCCTTTGAAAGAGCAGTATGTATTCTTAACCACTGGGCCAACTCTCCAGCTCTATGTCCTCATGTCTGTCTGTCTGTCTGTCTGTCTGTCTCTCTTTCTCTCTCTGTCTCTCCTTTAGAGAACCCTGACTAATACAGGGGGTAAAAACAATGTCTGGTAGCTGCCATCACCCATCACTGGCTCCTAAGATATGCACAGCCCAATACATCACACTACTTACCTGCAGCAGAGACTGGGAGATATCTGCATTCTCTGGACTGTCAAAGTGCAGAAGTTGGGAGCCAAACCCATAGAAATGGGGCCCCATTTTGTGGAGGTCCACGACATTAGCGTCTGCACTGAACACAGTCCTCCATCCCTCTTGGTACATCTTGGGAAGTTCCACAGAAAGGATGCGCCGCTTGGTGTCGAAGAGTCCTTTAGCCAGCCACAAGGGAAGCTCAAGCTTTGTGCCCTCCATCAGGCAAGAGCACAGAGAACACAGAATTGAGAAACGAAGGTACAGTCAGTATATGTGGGGAAAAAATGAAAATTCCTGTTTTCTGGGAAATACTGCCTCTTCTACTGGTGACCACGAAGTGATCTGAAGAAGCGAACCACAGATTTACATTGTCATTTACTTTTTTAGCCGTGTGTGTGTGTGTGTGTGTGTGTGTGTGTCTGTGTCTGTGTCAGGGTAGGCAGGTAGACGCACACTGTCTACCTGGTACACATGGCATGTGTGGAGGCCGGAGGCTGCCGTCACAATCTTTTCCTTGCTCACTTCTCCATCTTCACTTGGAGACAGTTCGTTCTCTTGCCGACCTGACACTGCCTATTTCAGTCAAACGCTGGTCAGTGGGCTCTGAGGATACAGCAGTCAACCTCAGGCCCTACCCTGCCACTGCCCGAGTTAGAGACACAGTCACACCTGGCTTTTTCTGTGGGTCCTGTGGATCTAGACTCAGGTTCTCATGCCAGTGCAGCAAGAACCTTACTCACTCGGCCACGCCTCCAGCCCTTACTTACATATTCTTAACTGGTACGTTTAAGGGGTACTAGATGCTGCTGCAATACACTTTCATATTGTATAATCTCTGAACCAAGTTAACCACCCACCTCAAACAGCATTTCTTTAGAGTGAACACATTCAAAATCCTTTCTCCAGTTGTTCAAAAGGGCAAGTGCCTCACTGTAATCTACAGTCACTCTCCTGCTCAGCAGCACACTGGAATGCCTTAATTAACACCAGAGTGACATCTGCTAATCAGGTTCCCGCCCCCACTTCCCCAGCCTCTGCTATCATTCTGCTACTCTCAATTTCTGTGAGATCAGCTTAGGCTGAGGTTTCACTTCATGAGGCAATAAAGACAGAAAATAGAGCTACAGGTGGTTATGAGCTGGTGATATGGGTACTAGGAACTGAACTTGGGTCCTTTGAAAGAGCAGTATGTATTCTTAACCACTGGGCCAACTCTCCAGCTCTATGTCCTCATGTCTGTCTGTCTGTCTGTCTGTCTCTCTGTCTCTCCTTTAGAGAACCCTGACTAATACAGGGGGGTAAAAACAATGTCTGGTAGCTGCCATCACACATCTCCCCAAGTGTGATGGCTACTCTAAGCTGTCAACTTGACTGGATCAAAACAAAGAACAAAAACAGAACAAGTGGAAGTCTTCCAGAGTAAATGAATATACTTTTTTACTTTCTTTGAATATTCTCCATCTACGGTATGTATATGTAAGTATACATATAGCATATGGATGCTGGTAGAAGAGAACAAAGTGAAATCAATCTGAAGTCAGGTGGCTTCAGAGGTGGCAGAAAAGGCCAATGTCTACGGTTTTCAAAGCCTTAAGAATTGGAAAACATGACAAGATGAGATGACCGGCCAGAAATCAAAAGAAATCTCCTAGTTGAAGCCATAGGGCCTAGGTTCGAATTCTAGTTTACCACTTACTAGAGGACGCTGGCCTTGTCACCCAGTCTTTGTTAGGTTTATGGGAGGGTAAAGGGGCTGGTGCACGGAGCTGCCACATTCATTCCGAACAATGGGCAACCTTTTACCGAGGACTGACTTGGTTAAGCCACCACGGACTGCGGTGGGACCCTGGCCAAGCTCCTCAATCTTTGTGAAGTTGCCTAAGTGAGAGGATGTAACTTAGCTCACAGTTGTGTTACACCCACCTCCACCCCGCCATGCCCCGCTTCCGCCCACACTGGATAATCGGCCCGTGGGAACAGGCGGCTGACGCTGCCATCGGTTTGCAGAATGCACAAGGCCATTTGCAGTTCCCAGACTTACAAACCTCAGAGAAGTTTTTAGGGAAAACACGAACGGAACCAAGACCCCGAGAGGCTCAGCTGGGGCCAATCCTCCAGCGTTCGGAAAGCCAAGACCTTCGGAGGGTTTTGGCGGGAGACCAGCCCGAGCGCTGTGCAGCTTTCCGGGGTCCCCGCGGCCTCCCCGGGCTCGCCTCACCTGCGGCAGCGCGTGGTCCGACTCGGCGTCCGCGCCCCGCTCCAGGAAGAAGGCGCCCAGGCGCGGCATGGACGTCTCGACGCGCACCGGCAGCTTCTCCTGGGACATCAGGATGTCGTCCAAGGACAGGAAGTTCTCCTCGGGTCCCAGGGCGCCGGACTCCACCGGTAGGTACGCCTCCGACATGGCTGCCCGCAGCAGCGTCAAGGGATGAGGAGGCCGCGCCGCCTGCCTCACCGAACCCACCGGCTTCAAACTCGGCTTTCCCGCGCCTGGCTCGCCAGACCCGAGCAGTCGATCCCTGCGGCTGCTCAGGCAGAAGCAATCGATGAAGTCACAGCTCCGGTCCCGCGTCACCGCCCTGAGCGGAAAACCCTGGGGTGAGTCGGCCGGAAGTTCTCCCGCAACTGGTTGCCTAGGCCGGGAAAGGAGCTTAGAAGCTTGAACTTGGTTGAAGCGACCGCGTGTGTTTGTGCTAACTGGACTGTATTCACGTAGCCCATTAAATAGATACATGAAATTTAAAAACACCTTTGGGGGCTTCAAATAAAGCCATTATATGCTATCCACTCCAGTCCTCATTAAATCTGCTTTTATTACAACCTTTTCACTGATAGGTTTGTCTTTGAAAACAACTAAAGAAACTAACACAAGCACCAGCCTGAATGTTTAACTGTGTGCGGAGTTACAAAGTATTTGTAGTGTTTTGGTGGGGTATGGGTTCAGGTGGGGTGGGAACTTGGATGGAGTGGTAGATTTACATACGAGTAACAAAATCTTAAGTCTTTTCCAGGACCTTCCAGCTTGCTTTGCTGTCAACTGACAAATTCCTCTTGTGGCTCTTAGTTTAAGTTCCTAAAAGAGGAAATTAGACTAGTCCCGTTAGTCTTTTGACAGCCACCCTTGAGAGTTCCAGTGCCAAGTGTTATCATGGGTCCAGAACAAGGAAAGGTCGTGGTTGCTTGGTGCTATGGTTTGTGGCACTACTCACACAAGGATGCACGTTGAGGGGGATTGTTGAGACACCGGTGTGCTGCAGAACTTACCGACTGTGGAAGGGCATTCTTGGGGTAGTGGAGTTTGTGAGCAATGTGTACACAGGAAGGGGGGGGTGTGCATGACTTTCATCTTTTGCATCCCTTTTTAGTTTTGAATGAAACAATTTGTTAATGTATTCACATAATTCCACTATATTTAAGCAATAGCCTTCTAAATACGGACTAGAACTTTACATATGCTAAGCAACAGTCGCTTGTTTTTTCTTGCCAAAATACTTGAGTTAAATGAATGTTTAAAATATTTACACCACTTTCTTTACTTTTTTCCTCTTCTTTTAGCAATCATTGCTAGTCAGTTTAAAATAATTTATTCTAGGCAGCTAGTTTAAAAGATCCCAGTAGTGTCAAGCATGGTGGCACATGCCTAGAATCCCATCAACGGGGAAGCTGAGGCAAGAGGATCTCAGGCTTGAGGCCAGCCTGAATTACATGGCAATACCTTGTCTTTAAAAACAATTATGGGGGTTGGGGATTTAGCTCAGTGGTAGAGCGCTTGCCTAGCAAGCGCAAGGCCCCGAGTTCAGTCCTCAGCTCCAAAAAAAAATGAGTTTTAAAAACAATTATGAATAATGTGCTTGTTGACATGACAGGATCAGAAGCAAACTCAGGATGAGCTAGGCATGTGCTGACACTCCTGCATGTATCCAGATTGTGTGTACAGCTGCTTCACAATGGTCCCACTAACATTCACAATGGTCCCACTAACAACCTTTTGCTTTACAATGGTACAAAAACTTATTTATATAACCATTCTGTTTTTATTTTCAATACAATGTTTGATAAATAACATGAGATATTCAGTGTTTTGTTTTAAAATAGGCTTTGTGTTAGATGATTTTGCCCAAATGTGTCCTGAGGACATTTGAAGCAGACTGAGTTAAACTATATCTTGTAGGGTAAAGGATAAAATGTATTTTCACTTAATGTTTTCAATGTATGATAAGTTTATTGAGAAGTCACCCTGCCGTAGATCAAAGAATATCTGTATTTAATGAAAAGTGTGTTAGAGATGGCAGCAATAAAATTGTTTTCATCCGTCCTATAAATGAACCATTTTAACCTCAAATAATACTTGCCTTCCCTTCACTTATAATATCCTACCATATTTTTGAAACAACTTCTTGTATTCAGCCTAGGCTGGCACTAAACTCAGGAGTCTTCTGTCTCAGGCATCCAGGTACTAGGGTTACCTGTATTGTGCCTACCATATCTAAAATTCTCATTGGCAGTGGTAATAAGAAACCAGGGAAATTTACATTCATCTCCCCCTGTTTTTCAGTGCTGGTCTCCATAAACATTGTATGAATGGAATCATCATCCTTAGCTTCCCTCCATGCTTCTCTTACACAACAAAGTCACATTTACTTCCTGCATTAGCAGTCACACAGTCCAACCATTGCCAACTCTGCTGCTACCACCTTGTCAGTATTTTATGATATCTTGACCCATGGGGACACGGGGAGGAATTACCCCTCCAGAGTTAGCTAATTCCTAGAGATAGCAAACAAGGAACCTGTGAACATGCCTTTAGTTTATAAATCAGCCATTCCAAGTCTATGTCCCAAGGCAGTTTATCTAACACAGATACAAAGCCAATGTTTCCTGTACACATACCTCAGCATGGTGTCGGAAGCACAGAGATCCTGATACTCACAGAGAAGCACTAAGTGAATCCGTAATGTTAATCACGAATGGGTGTCTCCTCAATGGAGGAGATAAAAATCAAATGCCTGCGCTCCATCCAGAAAGCTGAGAGTGGACATTGTTAACGACCTGGTGACCTTTTTGCTCTCTGAAGGGACAGACCTCACCCAGATTCCTCAGACTGATCATCCTAGACTCTTCCTTCCCTAGACCGTAGCCCATCTTTAGGGGATATGTCACATGTACTTTATGGCTTCTGACCTTTGTGCTATCAGTCAGAGACCACACTAGATTCTAGGCCTTTCAGCTGTAGAACCAACCCTCATGGTCACATGTACTCTGTAAAAGAGTCTCTATGTAGTCATACCTTAGGCTTTATTGTGCACCTGGAACTGGACTGACTGGACTGATTGTTGCCTGGAAACCTTTCCCCAATTTGTACTGTTTAAATATGCTGACAATGAATCACCTGGTATTAGACTTCCCAAAGTCAATCTGCACCGTGTTTCCATTCTTATTTCTTCTTGCAGTTCACTTCCCTATATGACACATGCACGGACCCCCTCTGCATAGGACACATATGCACACACACATGCACACTTGCACACACACATGCTGCACACAAACAACAAATGAATATAATTTTAAAATTAAATAAACATAATCCATAGTGATAATGTATACTTTTCTGCTGATTTGGAGATATGGCAGCAGATATAGTTTGGGATAGAAATGTGAACTTGTTTATTTGAAAGCAATACTTCATTTACTGCTGAGGACTGTAAGCTACTTTTACATAGAAATAATAATAAAAAAAAAACCTCAATGAGTTAACCACATCACAAGAGTATCACTTTTGTGCAGAGACCAGAATGTTGACTTTAAATGCAAACACCACGTTAATACTGAAAGGATTAAGATGAAATCAGATGGTCTTGTTTTTCTCACTTAATGTCTTGGCTTCTGATGAAACTGTCCACTGCTGTGTACTGTTACTCCGCTTAATCTCTCTTCTCCTTAACTAGTAAACACGTGAAGAAACCAGAACAAGTGAAAAGAGTGAAGGTTTGAGTTTGTGATGCTAAAAGCAGCCAATCCTTCGATGGAGTGGCACATGGCTTATTGAATACGAATCTGTCTATGGTTTATGTCCTAAGAGCCAAGAAAGCTCTTAAGCCAACTAATCAATAGACCAGAAGTGCGCCGGGAAGACTTTCGATCTGCGTAAGCTCCGCTTTGTGTTCACCGTGTTAGCGACGCACTGAATTGCAGTGCTGCATTCTGCAGTGTCTGCTGGATCCTGAGAACAGACCAGCCATTTGAGAAGTGCAGACTCTGGGGGCAGCCCTGCTTTAGAACACAGTGAACGTGATAGGAGGAGCTGCCTTAGTGGTCGTGGCCTAACCTCAGAAGGCAGAGCCTTCAGATTTGCAAAACCACAAGCAGTTTTCAAGTGTTTGTATCATCCTGGTGAGTGTGTATGTGTGCGTGCATGCATGCGTGCAAGTGTGTGTGCGTCCCATGCTGAGGCTTGAACTTGGGAACTCATGCATGCTAGGCAAGCACTCTATTACTGAGCCACATTCCCTGACTCTAAACTTGCTTTTTTTTTTTTTTTTTTTTTTTTGACAGGGTTTCTCTGTGTAGCTTTGCGCCTTTCCTGGAACTCACTTGGTAGCCCAGACTGGCCTCGAACTCACAGAGATTTGCCTGCCTCTGCCTCCTGAGTGCTGGGATTAAAGGCGTGCGCCACCACCGCCTGGCTAAACTTGCTTTTTGTCTGTATTTTGTTTCTGCTTTATTATTTTTTCTGAGATAGGTTTCTTTTTATGTATCCGAGGCTGATGAATTCATGATCCTCCTGCCTTGTCTCCTGAGTGCTAGGATTAGAGATCTCATTACTAGACTCAGCTAAGTTGGCTCTTTTGAATGCCAGAGCTGTCTAAATTTCTCTCATTGAGTGGGGAAGTTGTACTGCAGGTGAAAAAAAAATCCAAATCCAAGGGGTATGGAGGACCCATGGGGCAGGAAGAAAGAGAAATGCACGGGGCTCCATCCTTAGAGTTTGGCAGGGTTTCCTGATCCCTTCCTAATTCTTATTCCCAGGCACTGGCCCACCCACAAAAGTTGCCTTCGCCGTCACAGAAGGTCTAGTAGCTGGTCATTTCTCATCACTTCGGCAGGTGTGTTCAGCCTTTGACGCTGCAAAAAGTCATCATTAGCTTCAATAGTTACACCCAAGAACCTCACATTTTGAGTCACAAAAGTAGTGGCCAAAACCTCATAAAGTTTAAATGAGTTTATGATGTTGTGTTGGGCCACATTTGTAGCTCTAGTGGTTGCATGTGTGCCTCAGGTTGCAGGTTAAACAATCTTGCAAACCTAGTCCAACCCACCGGTAGTTCTCACTTGGATTTTTGCATTAGCTGTCTGTCTCGTCTTGCTTCTGTCCATAACCTCCACTTTGTTGTTTAGAGACTGAAGACATTCACTCCCCAGCACTCTGCGGTTGTCTGTTTCACTGTCTGGATTGTCTTTCTCCTGCGTCCCCACAAGACTGATCTCTTCTCAGGTTTTTCTTCAAACTCCACTGCCTCAATGAAGCCTTCTCTAGCTACCGTTCTAATGATTTTTTCACTCATATTTGATATTTACCTGCCATGTTTTAAATGTGTCCTCAGAATGCATAGGTTGGAACTTAATCCCACTGCAACACTGTTGGGAGGTGTGTGGGTCACAAGGGCCCGGTCCCCATGAATGGATTTGTGAGTGAATAAAAAGGGTTATGGGCATGACTTCTTTGTCCTCTGCCTTCTTCCACGTGAGGACACAGCAAGAAGACTCTCACCAGACCCTGGGGCCTTGACCTGGACCCCACAGGATCCAGAGCTGTGAAAGGATACATTTCTGTTCCTTACAAATTACCCAGTCTGGGGTATTCTGCTGCAGCCTGCAAAATGAACTGAAAGCTCCCTTTCCCCCTGCCACCCCATCACTCTCAATACACTGTATATTTTCTGTATCTTACTACTTCAATTAGTTACCCTTCTCAGAGTGTTAGCTCCACAGCGATAGGGGCGGGGAGATTTGTAGTCTCTCCCCATCCCAGTAGCCCTACTGCCAAGTGTATTTTAGGCATTTACTATTAGTGACTCCTACAGCAAGAAATAATGTGAAAATCAGGGGTTAAAAAATATTTTGCCAAGGTACAGGCTAAGTCCCAAGTGTTTCTCTAGACCCACAAGCCATGAAACAGTCCACTGATTGAGCTCCATTAACTTCTATAGAGTTGAAGCTGAGATGCGGCCGTGCTGAATGTCGGTTTTACAGTAACTGTGAGAACAGAGTACTTCAGCCAAGAGTGGCTGCATGTGAAAATGGCTCTTTCCCTCTGGTGAGACAGTCCATGTCCACTGAATTGCTGTGTGGCTCCGAACTCATCAGTACCAGCTGGTGGCTAACCTCCACCACTTGAGACACCTTTGTGACTGCCGGGAAGCAGCTTCCGTCAGTGTCTGTAAGATGGGCTTAATGAGGTAGCTCGGGGAGGACAGAGCAAATGAGCCTGTTTGCACAGAACTCTGCTCCAGGCCCAGGCCCACAGGAAGTGCTCAAAAACTGATCATTAACTGTGTCTGTTCACTCCTGTATCCTTAGCGCCACAAATGACTTCTGGCATACAGCAAGCACTCACTGAATGCTTGTTTAAAAGCCGCCATCATCTGTGACTGTCATTACTCTGGACTTGGCTACTCCTCTTGGCTTCCTCTCCAACTCAAGTTTCTCAATGCATTTAAAGGTGAGAAGTTACTGTTCAACTTTCCCCCCCTGCTAATTATCAGGTAGAGTTTATCACCTATTAGAACAAATTACTGTATTAAGGTTTTTTTTTTATATCATGAAATTAGAGTGCTATGTTTGAAATCTTATTATGTAAGGTTAATAGATTAAAATCCGCGGGGCTCATTTTTACATAATGTGAATGTTCTTTTGGTTGAGCTATTTCTTAAGCCCTGCTCCAAAACGCCTTCCACAAGATCAAAATAAATTGATGGGCATGATGCGACCTTCTATGTGGGTAGTGCTGATTTTAGATTCTTCCCACAGTCTTCAGCAGTACTAATGAAATTGTAAACCCATCTTATTTATTCAGAGAGATCTTGTGTGTCACCCTCTTCACTTGGCAAAGAAGCAGCTATTGCTATCACTATAATAGAGGCCCGTGTTAATCCAACTTTCCTCTTTCTCTGTTCATAGTTTCACAAAAATACCTCTTACCATTCCTATAGTTCCATCTTATTGTGGTTATCTATGTCATAGTTTAATCTATGGGATGGCCAGACTTTCTTAAACAGGAAGGGTGGTAAGCAGATTTATTTCTCTGAGAAGAAAATGGGGGAGACTGCCTTCGCTCATCAAGATGTTCAGTTGCTTGTCACATGCCCCGAGGCTGCAAACGTGGGCACAAGGATGGGTGTGACAGTTCTGGACTGTGAAGGAATCTGTCAGCACACAAGGGGAGCACGACAATGAGAGTCATGTCCAAAATGATGTGGAGGCTCAGAAGGCAACGCGAATTCTACCCTAGATGGACAAGTGCTTATGAAAGCTTTAAGGAAGACCCGTCAGCATGGGTGAGATGGCTCAGTAGGTAAAGGCACCTGTCACCACAGCTCATGATTGAGTTCAGCCCTGGGATCCCACGTGATAGAAGGAGAGAACCAACTCCTACAAGTTGTCCTCCGACCTGCCCATGTGTGCTGGTGTGTGTGTGTGTGTGTGTGTGTGTGTGTGTGTGTGTGTGTACCCAGGCACACAGTAATGAGTCTTTTTCTGGCCCACTAGCCAGCTCCCAAATCATGACATGGAGACTTCCCATTAATTACGAAAGCTCAGTCTATAGCTTAGGCTTGTTTCTAGCTAGCTCTTATAACTTAAATTAACCCATTAATACTAATCTACATTCTATTTATGTGGCATTACCTCTCTTCTATCTTACACCTCCTGTTTCCTCTCTGTGTCTCTTGGCATCTTCTGCATGTCTAGATTCCTCCTCTTCTTCCTTTCTCTCCTGGGAAATTCCACCTATACTTCCTGCTTAGCTATTGGCCATTTGGCTTTTTATTACACCAGCTTCTCAGCTCAACCACAGTGCTCCTGGGACTCCTAAGGATGTGCTCCTATAGCAACTTTACAGAGGACCCTGTGAAGAAAGGACTGTCCCAAAGCCTGAGCTTGATGTTGCCAAGGGATGAGATTTTACAGGACTTATGAACCAGTCAGCTTCCCATTACCATTTTTTAAATGCCAGAGATAATCGACTTCCAAAGAGAGGAGGTTTATTTTGACTTACACTTTAGAGATTTCAGTCCACGGCAAGTTGACCTTGTTCCTTTGAGCAGTGGTGGCAGTACATCATGACAGCAGTCCATAGTGAGACAAGCTGCTGTCTTCATGGTCAAGACGTGGACATGAGGGAGAAGAGGAGCTGGGGTCTCACTGTCTCCTTAAGACATCATTAAGAAATTCATCATAAATTGTTATTTGTGTTGGATATACCCCACTAATCTAAGATCCTCAGAAGATTCATATTTATATTTTGTGTGTATGAATGTTTTGCCTGCATGTTTTGTACGTGTGCCGCATGCATGCCTGGTTCCTGAGGTCAGAAGAAGGTGTCAGATTCCCTGGAACCAGAGCCACCATATGGGTACTGAATACAAACCCTGGGTCCTCTATAAGGGCAGCAAATGCTCCTAACTGCTAAGCCATCTCTCCAGTCAAGAGGATGTGAATTTTGCATATGAGCGAAAGACAGATCATTTATGGTCACATGGAAGTTTAACAAAGCTGTCAGTCATTTGCATTAGGGTGAGCTTTGTGCCACCTCTGAACATGGAGAGTGATGGGGGCGATGTGGATTCTAAGGCGAGGTAAATATAAGACGTACTGCATCTTCTGTCATGTCCCAGACAGGCTCTTCCCCGAAGCTGTGAGTTGTCATCTAGGATGCCACATGCTAGAGAGGCCACAGAGACATATTCCACTGAACAGAGTCAGCCGCTTCCATGCTTCCTGCCCTCACAACTTAGGTGCCAGACATGAAGGGAGCTGTTTTACACCTCCATACCCATCCGTCTGACAACTAATTCCCATGATGTCTTGGAAAAAGAAGAATGGTTTGCCTGAACCCTGCCAAATTTTTTGATCCACGAAGTATGAAATAAAATATCACTATTTTAAGCCACCGAAGTTCTAGAACATATATGTTTTAAAATTCCTAAACCAGTCTTAGTGATAGAGCACTTGGGACTTTAAGGCAGGTGGATTGCAAGTTTCAGTTTGAGGATAATCTGAATATAGCATAAGACATTGTCTCAAAATAAAAATCTGTTTATAGACAACTGGGGTAGAGTTTGGCCCTTAAGAAAGTCAACGTTATGGGTGGTGTTGGTGGTGTCTGTTTAAAGATATGTGTGTGGGAGTGTGTGTGTGTGTGTGTGTGTGTGTGTGTGTGTGTGTGTGTAACAAATACAATGAACAACCCTCTTTGCTTCAAGAAAAAAAATGATTATCAATAGTTTTCATACTTTGGGAGATTTGAACATGGACTAGCACGTGACATTTTAAGGAATTTATTGTTAATTGTGTTCGATGCACTCATGATTTTGTAGTTATGGAGAACAGAGCCTCTTTCTAGGAGAACTTCCCAGGACAACGATGAATCAAGTGTCATCATGATTGAAACTAACTTAACAGTGGTCAACAGAATGATCAAGATTGAGGGAGAGGGAAGAGGGGAGAGAATATTGCAAAAGATTATCAACTATTAGGATCTGGGCAGATGGAGGCTCACTATTTAATCCTTTCAACATTTGGTATGTGAAATTGTTCACAGTAAAGAGTGTAGAATAAAGTCAGGGAAAATAAACCTATAAAAACATCTTCAGCATCATTAGTACCAAGGAAATGCAAGTGAAGTCAAAATTCTAGGCTGGGGACGTAGTCAGGGATATGGCACTTGCCTTGTCTGTGTGGGGACTGGATTTGAGACCACGCACTGAAAAAGAGGAAAGGGGGGCAGCTCCACCCACAGGATAATTAAAGGATTAAGGTGAGGAGGCCAGAAAAGCTGGCACAGCTGTGAAGCAAGCGGAACTCCTCCACAGCACTCATGGGAGCATAGGGTGGTCAACCACTGTGGAAAACTGTCAGCAGCATCTCCCAAAGCCACCACCCACCCTAGGACTCAGCAGTTCGCCTTCCCAAAGTGGTCCATCTATGTCCTCATCCAAAGGCATTCGTAAGCACTATTGAAAATAGCTTCAAATAGACAATTACCCAAGCATCCGTGAATAGGACAATGTTTCTTATGAATGTTTCTCACAAGATGGATGAATTGTATCAGTGTTAACATCTTGCTTATGATGTATGAAGCTCTGTAAACTGTTATAATGTGCCTGGTGATGCAGGCCTGTAATCCTAACTACTTTGGAGGCTGAGGCAGGAGGATTTCAAGTTTAAGGTCTATCTGGGTAACTTAGTGAGACCTATCTCAAAATAAAGTTGAAAAGGGATATCTTTCAGAAGTAGAACAAAATCTGTGCTATTTCTTGTATGTAAACAAAAAATGTTTTTTAAAATATTAATTAAAAAGTAAAGGTACAAAACAATGAAAATGGCAGTTGTATATATAAATATGCCTGTATTTGCATGTTATACTTCTGGAAAGATATCAGCAAAAATGGAAGCCATAGTTTCCTCTAGAGAGGATGGGCAAAGGGGAAGAGGACTTCATTTTAACCATATACATTTTTGCAAGATTTGAATTTTTAATTTGTGCCTCCACTTTTTTTAATACTTTAAAAATCCTACGAAATTTAAAAATAAAGCAAATGTGAAATTTGAAGGGTTTTGGGGGGGCGGAGTTGTATCAACTAAAAGGGGACCATATAAACCACCAGTTTATTCATGTACCAGAAAGAGCATGCTCTTTCCATTCAGGAAAATCGGGCCTTTGACTTTGAGGAAGGGAAAGCATCCTGGGCAGGTGCCAGTCTTGTGCATGACCCTCAAAAGGTCACCTGAGTAATGGGCATGGTGGTGTGCTTCTGTAACCCTAGACTGAGGCAGGAGGATCATGAATTAAAGGACAGACTGAGCTACATAGCAAGACCCCTCAAAGAAGAAAAAGGGGGTTGCCTGAGTCTCTTAGTTTATAACTTCCCTGTGTATTTTGGCCTCACCAGACCCCATGAACTGATGAGGTGCATTTTCCCACCTTCTGATGCTGATAAATAGCCCCGTGACTCCACTTCAAGCTACCCAGGTGGTGCAGCCCCAGGGAGCCTTTATCTTCTAAAGTATCGTCATCACATAGAACTTGACCGTGTAAGTCATCCTCAGCCTCAGCCATGCCGGTGTTCTTGTGGATTAACACACTGAGCTGGAGGGTGTGCTGAAGGGAAGGCCAATCCTTGCTTCCAGAAGGGACCCAGGAACACCTGTTTGACTAATCCAAGCCTCAAAGCAAAGCTACCAAGAGCTGCTGCATCTTTGGAAATGTGGACTGTGGTGGTATTGTGTTCCCCAAAATATTGTGCACCCTAATAAACTTATCTTGGGTCAGAGACAGAACAGCCACTAGATACAAAGACTAGAAAATGGTGGCACTCACGCCTTTAATCCTAGCATTCCAGAGGCAGAAATCCATGTATTCAAGGATACAGCCAAGCATGGTGACTCACGCCTTTAATCCCAGAAAGTGAGCCTTTAATCCCAGGGAAAAAGCAGAAAGCAGAAAGATATATAAGGCGTGAGGACCAGAAACTAGAAGCATTTGGCTGGTTAAGCTTTTAGGTTTTGAGCAGCACAGTTCAGCTGAGAGCCATTCGGATATGAGGACCCAGAGGCTTCCAATCTGAGGAAACAAGATCAGCTGAGAAGTTGGTCAGGTGAGGTTAGCTGTGGCTTGCTCTGTCTCTCTGATCTTCCAGTGTTCACCCCAATACTTGGCTCCAGGTTTGGTTTTATTAATAAGGCCATCTAAGATTCCTGCCACAGTGGACCTCACTGGTGTTTACGGCAGTCAGACTGAGTCATCCTTACCATGTTCTGGCTTTTTACACCTCCCCTGCTCACCTGATAGTTCATGGTGAGACCTCTGTAGAAGATAAAGGTTTTTTTTTTTTTTTTAATCTAATGGAAACAAACAAACGAAAAAAAAAATTAACTGAAAAGTCTATTTAAAAAAAATAATACTTAAAACCGACACTGCCAGCAAACCAAAGACAGTGTGTCAAAGTGATGTTTAAAACTTGGAGTCATGGCTCAGTGGTTAAGGGCACTTGTTTACTCAGAGGACCCTGGTTCGATTCCCAGCACCCACAAGGCGGGTTGCAACCATCTGTAACTCCAGTTGTATGGGATCTGACGTTCTCTTCTGACTTCTGTGGGCACCAAGCGTGCACGTGGTGCACATACACACATGTGCGCAAAACACTCACACATAAAATAACACAAACAAATCTAATGACAAAATTTTTAAAAGAATTTTCAACTCCAAGGTTAAAAAAGTGGTATAATTCCATAATAAGCACATCAAATGCCTTAAAAATACTCCTCTTCCCTCCACCCATTCCTGGTGCCACCAGTGATCTGAAAAGTGTCCAAATCTGCCAGCACTGGCAGTTGAGAAACCAAGGCAAATAGAACATTACACCTTTCTGAAACCTACCCGCCTTGATCTGCCGCACAACCACAGACTGGAAAACAAGCCCAGCCTGGCAGACTCTGGTGAAACCAAAATCCCTACACCGAAGGCCAGGATCTGAGCGTTGGTTGCTTCCAAATGATCCAGTGTAAACAAACAAAAACAAAACTACGTTAAAAATGTAGAACCTTAAGCAGCAAGTATGTTTAAGAAATAATGCACAAGAACATGGGAGAAGAAACAGATCTCATATTTCCTGAATATGCAGGACTTTTTAATAAGGTTGCCTGTACCGGGAAACCCTTCTGTTTTGTAGGGGTTTGATCTCTGACATACCTTGGTATTTATGAGTAAGGCTAGGTTTGAGCAAAGTGAATGCTTTGGAAGAGTCTCCCCTCCACCGTGTGTGTGTGTGTGTGTGTGTGTGTGTGTGTGTGTGTGTGTGTGTGTGTGTGTGCATAGATGCTATATTCTGTCACTGAGAGTTGGATGGTCCCTTGGAGACCTTTGACAGCTGCCTCTCTCCAACCTGCTCCGTCCTCGGGGGTTCTACAGAAAGAGCCACCTTTCCTGGAACAGTACAATCATGTTCTGTGCAGGTGGGCTGGCCTGCCAGACATCTTTGCCTTCTTGCACTGATTTCTAGCTTTCTTCGGGTTTGATAACTGGATCCATGTCTAGGGTGGCCTACTATCCCAGTCTGCCCAGGACTTAGGAGTTCCTTACAGCACGGAATTTTAGTGTTAAAAAATGACCCAGTTCAATCCTTAATAGCCAAAATATAGAAATCACTCAAGTTTTCATAGACAAACAAATGGATAAACAAAATATGGAATTTTCCTGCATTTTCCAGAAGAATACTCTGGCACATGCTACATGACTGACTTTGAGGGCCCTGCATTGGGTGAAATATGCAGTTGAAAGAAATAAATACCTCTAATGAGCACTTGGGAGGTTGAGGCAGGAGCATCTGCTCACGTTTGAGGCCAACCTGGGCTACCTAGTGAGCTCAAGGGCAGAATGAGACTACAGATTTAAACAAACAAGTCAAATAGCTTAAGATCCCCATTATATGAGGTATTCACAGCAGTGGGGTTCATGGAGACAGAAAAAAAATAGTGGTTTCAGGTCTGAGGAAAGAAGGGAGGGCGGGCTGCTGTTCGGTGGGTGGTACCCTTCTGTGTGGAAAGACGAAACAGTACTGGAGGTGGAGGGTGGCGAAGGTTATAGAGCTGTCTGCATTAAAATGGCAGGAATGGTACATTTTACCCATGAAAGGATTTAAAAATCCTAGGGCTGGTGTTTAGGCCAGTGGTAGGGTGCCTGCACTGCACACACAGTACAAAGTTTGGGTTCAAACTTCAGCACCATAAAAATCAACATAAAAAACTTAAAATCTAAAACTAATCAAAAACCTTAATAATAGCAAACCCAGTGGAGCCTAATGGGACAATTGTCACTCAAGCCTCACGCTGCTCCATCACCCAGGTGTACCTGGAGATGGCTCAGATCCCGCCTCTCAGAGGGGGGTCCCATGCATCTGAGTGCCTGTTTGCTTCTCCTGTTATCTGTTAGCCCTGGATACAGCTGATTGGATGGTCCATCCTTTCTCCAAAGGAAAATATGAGTCGTGAGAGTGGTTTGGGACTGTGAGCTGGACCCATCAGGTTCCTCTCTTGAATATTCGCTGTAATTGATACCAAGCACAGATGCAGCTGGCCCTGGACACAGGTATGGAGAAATAGAAACAGATCGTGTTGAGGCCAGCTGAGGGGCACCCTGTCTCAGGCCCTGCCAATTCAAAAATGTCTGGATTGTGAGAGATTGTGTTTTGGGAACATTCTCCTTTGACTAGAGCTGCTTTGCAGATATTCCCCTGCCTCAACTTCCCAAAGCCACTTAGATGTTTGAAAAACCTTCTGTAGCCAGAATTGCTTAGTAAAACTGGATTCTATGTGTAGTCTAAAAAGCAAACCTAGAACTAGGTGTGGACATGCACACTGGTAATCCTAGCACTTGGAAGGCTGGGGCAGGAGAATAAAGAGTTTAAGACCAGGGTTGGTTGGCTACATTGTGAGTTCAAGGCCAGCCTGGGCTAGCAGAGACCTTGTCTCAAAAACAAAGCAAAATCAAAAAGAAAAAAAAAATGAAACTGAGACTTGCCAACTAACCAAATAAAACCTGGGAAATCACCCACCCTAGCAAGTGGTTCTCAACAGGGGGCGACCTTGTTCGCCCTTGTTGGGGCTTGCTGAAATTTGATTGTCAAACAGGAGGAAGTGGGTCGCAGTCACCGGCACTTGTGGGCAGAGGTGAAGGATGATGTTGAAGATGGCGTCAGCCATAAGGAGGAATCCCATCTCAGAATGTCAGTTGTATTTGGAAACCCTGCTGTGAGGAATCAAAGCTTTAAAAACTATGCAAAAGACTTAGCCAAGCACTTGATTTCCTAAGTCCAAAACATTGAAAAGTGTTTCCGACTTCTGGTGTAGGGAATGGAGGATGTGTACAGATTCGCTTCCTTGTCTGTTAACAGTGGGGTTTTAGCTTAGGACAGTCATGTCCCCATTATTTCTATGTTTGTTTTGCTTTGGTTTGTAAGACAGTCTTGCTATGTAGCCCATGCCTCCATGCTCTGAGCCAAGCACCACATATTCGTGAACTTACTGTATCTGCGTTAGTATCCACTGTGCTCCGTGCTGCTTTCTCGTTTATGATAAAGTGACC
>CABHPQ010000085.1:56106-69994 GCA_902168405.1 Peromyscus aztecus
ATGTGTGTGTGTGTGTGAGAGAGAGAGAGAGAGAGAGAGAGAGAGAGAGAGAGAGAGAGAGAGAGAGAGAGAAAACTTGCCATTGCGCATGTGTAGAGGTCAGAAGACAACTTTGGAGATTCTGTTGTCTTTCCATCACGTAGATGCTGGGGCTGGAACTTGGGTCATCAAGCTTGCATGGAAGTACACTTTCACCCACAGAGCCATCTTGATAGTCCCATTTTCTCTACTCTGGCCACTATGCATGCCAATTTTTAAAATCAATTTCATGAGCTAAAGAAGTTGTGTAATTGAACCAGTACCGTTTTTCCCCCCACCCTGGTTTCAATACAAAGGAAGGAATATATAAATCTGCTAGTTCACACTCACAATCTCAATGCATTTTAAGATGCAGGTTTGCCAAGTTCCACAAAGGGAAATGTTGCTTCCATAATTCCGGCTGTTCTGCCAGCTGTGCACCCCCAAGTAATCTCTTGTCACTGTTTGACAATGCATAGCTGCTGCTTAGTAATAATACACAGCTCCACGTGGCTCTTTGTCACTATTTCTGAGTCATGGCCCAGTACCTAAGAGCCAAATAACATATGCTCTAAAGAGGTCTGACTCATTTGTGGAAGCTCCATTAACTTGACAGGTTTCATGTTATAAAATTGAAGAGGATGCTCTGAACTTTGATTTTTTTTCCATCTCTCTGTTTAGCAGCAAGTTCAGAATTATCCCTGTGACCCCATATGGCCTTAACCATTGCTTTCCCTCGCCTTTCACCTTGAGTGAAGTACTCAGATGTGGAGCCTTCCCCGGCCATGCCCACCTCCTGCTTCACACTGACATGTCTGCATGCTGCAGTGTGCTCTCTGGCCTCGATCCCCCCATGTCACTGTGTCACCTATGATCTCATTAGCCTTTACAGATATAGCCAGGGCTGGCTTCTCTGTAGCCTTTGATGCTGTTTGTCGGCCTGTTTTTCTTGATAGTTCCTCTTGCTGAGTTAGGGGAGAGCATTCTCCCTGTGTCCTTCCTCACCTTTTCCACCACCTTCCACTCTTGAGCCAGGTTTTGTTCCTTCTCTTTCTGGGGAGGTAAAGGTTGCCCTTGCCCCACCCCCTTCCCTTTCTAGTTCATGCATCATCCCTGGTGGCCCTGCCTACCACCAGGCTCTCCACCAGGCTCTCCACCAGGGTCTCCACCAGGGTCTCCACCAGGGTCTCCACCAGGTTCTACGTGCTGTGACCTCCCCCCCCAACCCCCGCCCGCCCCCAGCTTAATTCCTATTGTATTTATACTCAAATTCCAATAATGCAGGAGACTGTAATTATGGTTTATGCTCTGAAGAGATAGCTATGGAATCATGAGGAGACACAACAGAGCCTTAAACACATATAACCAAGTAAAAATAGCCAACCCAGGGCAAAAAAAACAGAGTTTGCAGTCGCAGTTGATATTTGGGGTAGGAGAGGCAGAACTGTGAAAACAGGACACAAATCAGTAGTGTTTCCATGGGTTGGAGGAGTCTGAGACTGAGCACAGCGGAATTCAGGGCAGTGAAACCACTTGGGATGATGCTATCAAAGGTCACAGATGGTGCAGAAGCCAAGTTGATCCTGTTGGCACCAATGGACTGTAGGCAACAGAGACGTGGAGACATGTTACTGGAGGATCATCTCCTGGAAGAAACAGGCGCTCTATTGTGAGATTTCAAGAATCGCTGTTCGCATGTGAGGGTGGGAGTTTATGGGGAAAAGCTGCACTTTCCATTCAGCTTTGCCACGAAACAAAAGCTGTTCTAATGAGATAAAAATCTGTTTTTTATTAGAACAACTCAGCAAAATAAAACTATGGTTTATTGTTGGACATTGCTTCATGCATACATCAAGCAGGCCAAAAAATAAATAGGTAAAGAGCAACTTCATAGATGAAGAAAACAGGGAAAGAAAGAGAGCTTTCATCTCATACAAACTAACTACTTTTGGTAAAGCTAAGTAAACACACACACACACACACACACACACACACACACACACACACACACACACGGAGCTGGAGAGATGGCTCAGTGGTTAAGAGCATGTTACAGAGGACCTGAGTTCAGTTCCTGGCACCCACATCAGGAGGTTCACAACCTCTAACTCCAGTTCCAGGGAATCTAACACTTTTGGCCTCAGCAGGCACCTGTACTCGTGTGTACATACCTATATGCATGTGCACACACACAGTTTTTAAAAATCTTTTTTTTTTTTCCTGGAACTCACTTGGTAGCCCAGGCTGGCCTCGAACTCACAGAGATCCACCTGCCTCTGCCTCCCGAGTGCTGGGATTAAAGGCATGTGCCACCACCGCTCGGCAGTTTTTAAAAATCTTGTATTAAAAAGTTATTAGAATGTTTACCATAAGACTGGTTTTGTTGTTGATTTTCCCTTTAAAAAAAAAAAGACTTTTTTTGTCCTTTGAAATTATAATGAATATGGTCACATGACAAGTAAAGTCAGAATTAGGACAAAGAATGCTCTGAGGGCTAGCTTGGTCACTGTTACCATAAATAATAGCCAAATTCTAACACTATTATAAAAACATAAAATGTAAATAAAAATACAATTTCCCCTTTAAGGTGCTTGAGAGGAGAAATGCGGGACCTTTGAGGTTTGCGATCTTTTCCCCTCCCTGTTGCAAATGTGCGTTGTGGTTTTGGTGCGGTGGTGGATCGTGTGTGTGTGTGTGTGTGTGTGTGTGTGTGTGTGTGTGTGTGAGAGAGAGAGAGAGAGAGAGAGAGAGAGAGAGAGAGAGAGAGATCTCCCTGTGGGACTGCCCACTGTAGGCAGCGTCTCCACCCACAGGCAAATGCATCTGGATGCTGAGCCGGAGAGTGGAGGGTGAAGAAGCCATGGCCGCCTTTTAAGTTTAACCTTTCCTTCTTCGCTGTCCGACCATCCTCCTCATCTCCAGCTTCACGCTGCGGCATCCTCCTCCTCATCTTCAGCTGCCTGCTGGCCTGTGGCTGCCTCATCGATCTCTCCAGCCGCTCCTCACCTATCTCTCCTCAGCCTCGGCTCCCCACTTTCCTCATTAGCATCCCCACCGGCAGGGGCGAACCTTCCACTCTCTGCCTCCTCCACGACGTAGTCTTCTCCTTCGAGTCCTTGGTGGTGATCCTGAAGCTGGTGTCCATGCCTTCATCTGACCCGGCAGTGGCTGAAGAGGAGTTCAGGGCTCTGGTGAGAAAGCCGCCAGAGTTGGGGCAGGGCGGGGAAGACAGCTAGAGTTAATGGGAAGCCGGACCCAAGAACAATGCAAAGATGGCTTTGGGAAGAGCCGTGGTGGCAGGGGCTTAAACCTATAACATGTCTTTCTACCTTCCCGGTCATTGTCCACTACCCCCCACCCACACGGACTGACAGGGGTTCTCCTCCAGGTCTGCGTCCTCTGCCCTGATTCTTTTGATCTTTACCAATAAGCTGCACGCCTGTAAAGCCCACCACCACAGTTGCTGGGCTCTGGCTCCACATGGTCCCGTTATGCTAGAATGGCACTCCTTTAAAACCCTCTGGTGTCCAGAGGAGACACTTTCGAGGTCGTCTGTAACCTTGCTCCGCCCCATCTACTACTTTAAGCAAAAGATTTATTTCTATGTGAATACATAAGACTGTGCACCACAGGCAAGCCGTCTCATGCTTTCTTTAGTCTGTGGCCCATCCTGCCAGCCCTTCAGATCATCTCTTTCCACCCCTGCTTTCATTGTGTAGAATAATAATGTGTTTCCCTAGCACACAGTGTGCTCAGGGAGGTAGGAACTTACTCTTTCCCATCCGGGTCCCTGAAGTGCCCAACACAGGGCCTACAACACAGCACAGGGAAGTTTTCGGGCTAAGAACTTTTTCATGGGTTTCAGCAACCTTCCCACCTCCACATCTGCTGATCCCTCCAGAGAGCAGCTGTCCTAGTCAGGCAGCGGCAGCAGCCATGGGTGGCCGCTTTCTGCACCATGAGATCCCACCCCTGGACGACTGGTGCCTAAATTCTGAGGAGGAGCTGACTGGAGCTCAGCCCACCCACAGAGCATCAGAAGCCTGAGAGGAACCCACAGAAATGCACCCTTCAGCAGGGTCGATTAGCAAGGCCCATCAGATTCGCTTCTGGGAATGTAGCAGGAAAGTTCAAGGGCAGCTCAAGAGCAAAAGCAGAAGCTGGAAGATATATGGCAAGAAGCTACCAGGCACTGACAGCTGCAAATGAACAGTAGAGAGAGGAAGAAAAAAGACACATGACGGAAAGCAGGCCAGTGGGGGAGATGGGGTGGGAGGTGACCCCAGAAAGCCAGAGACAGAGAGGAGCCAGTAATGCTGAGGAGATAGGAACACCACAGAGGATCTCATTCCAGAGACCAGTTGCATTCTTTCTTTATCATGCTCAGCTGTGGCTGTTTCTGTGACATCTGGCAGTTGGGGCTGCTTGGCTGAGTCTCATTGCCCTGCTGGAGATGCCTTCATGAAGAGGAGGAGGAGGAAGAGAAGGAGGAGGAGGAGGAGGAGGAGAAAGAAGAAGATGACGATGGCAGGATGTGGGTGGTAGTCAGGACAGGGAGGTAGCTCGGTCAGTAGAGTACTTGCCTTGCAAGAGTGAGGACCTGAGTTCAATCCCCAGCGCTCATGTGTAGTGACCTGTGCTTGTAATCCCAGTGCCGGGGAGGTAGAGACACATGGATCCTCCCTGGCTAGTCAGCCTAGCCACATTGGCAAGTTCCAGGCCAAGTGAGACCCAGTGTTAAAAAAACCAAGGTGGATGGCTCTGGAAGAATGATACTTAGGGGTGACCTGTGGCTCCATATGAGTACACACACACACACACACACACACACACACACACACACACACGCACACACACACACTCAGAAGGCCATTGTTTCTTTGGTGCACTCCTACAAACCCAGTATTCAGGAGCTGAGGCAGGAGAATCATGAGTTTGAGGCCAGCCTAGACTACATAGTGAGACTCTGTCTCCAAAAGTGAGAGGAGGAGAGAAGGAGAGAGGGATGGAGGGGAGAGAGAGATCAGTCACCTGTGTCTGCTCCTCTACCAGACACAGATTCTGAACTTGGCATCTGCATTCATTTTCCGCAAGGCGTTGGAGACACCCAGAGGTGGGATGACCCCGCAAAATGGAGCTTTTGTGTTGTGAACTCAGTCTCGCTCATCGTTGCAAAGACCATGGGGGTGTGATTCTGCCCGTGGTGTCCTAATGTCTAATGCCATTATTAATGGGGTGATGAACAAAGCCAACTGCGCCAGCCCCAGCCCTTCCCCCACTCGCGAAGTGCAGGCTTATCTAGAATATGTTTTGCTTCTCTAAATCACAGGCTTGCCTTTGCAGAAGCCTGAGCTAGTCAGCAAAGTTCACGATGACTGTGCATATGGCTTGCTCAGTCCTGGGTGGACGTAGCCAATTCCATTCCAGTTTGGTGACGGTGACAACAGGGGACAATGAAGATGAAGTGCAGCATCATATTGATGGTGATGGTTGTTGGGCCACCACCACTGTTCTGTCTGCCTGACCCTCGAGCCTCACCCTCTCCTCCATTTTTCTGGATTATTGCTTCTCTGTCCACACCTGCCATGTGATTTACATGAGAGCTGGCATCATGGGCTCCACACTCCTGGCTAGAGTAATAGAGTCAGATGTGTGAATCTGGCCTTTCCTGCTCTCCTACAGCCTCTGAAAATCATGGCCCCTCCATCCTGTTCACCTCTGACTACTCCAGGTAGAGATGGATCTAAAGCCAGGCCAATCAGAGCCCTTCTCTGGGGTTAAATGTCTGGAGACTGTGCGCTCCTCCCACAACCAACGGGGTGAACTCAATATGCTGTTTTTAGAAAATACATGGACCATGAAACTCAGCATCTTAGTCATTTTAATTGTACAGTCTAGGAGTGTTCAGCACATTCTAGTGTTACGTGAACAACCCCCCACATCCTTCCCATATCACAAAACAGAAACCCTACTCACTAAATCACTACTGCATTTTCTGTCTTTGGCTGCTGGCACCACCACCCCACTTTCTGTCTGCAGCAATTTGACTTTTTACGTGGAGTCCTGTAAGATGTTTCGTGATCGTTGTCATTTATACTGCCGTATGGTTTAAAGAAAGCCTTACTCGACTGGCATTGCTTACAAAGCTCTGGATCGGTTGCCGTTGTGTTCTTTAGGCCACTGAAGAATGACTAGCTCCCAGATCACTTTTTGGAATTCCCCCAGTGAGCCATGGTAGATGCGTGGTCACTGATCTCTGTAACATCTGTTTCGGATGCTGCCCCAGATTCTGCTTCATGTAACCAGCTGTTTGGAATGGTGCCAGTCCCGCTTCAGTGGCTGAAGATGCACACCGCTGTTTCTCCATCAGGTGAAGTGGCCCTAACAGGAGCCATGTGCAAATATGTGGAGACATTTCTGGCTGTCACAGCTAGGAAGCTGGTGCCCCTGGCACCTAGGGGTCAGAGGGTAGGGGTCAGGGGTTGGGGGCAGAAGCAGGGGGCAGGGGTGCTGGGAAACTTTCCACTACAAAGAACACAACACAGAATCACTTGGACCCCGGTGTCCCCAGTGTCAGAGTTGAAAAGTTCTCATTTGCACAGGCTTAGCCTTTCTTTCCCTGGTCTTCACCAACCACAGTTTTCTAATCAAGAAATGAACCTTTCGTAACACATTGGGATTGACAAGTGTTTTGTCCCCTGAAGAGAGACTGAGTGTTCTAACTGCTTTCATTCACCACCACCAAAACCATTTCCGAACCATCCCTTCCTGCTTGGTGATTCTCAAACCTGCCCTTCCGTAGTGCTTCTAGAACCTTCTCCCTCTTTTCATTTGACAGCCCCAAGCACAGATCACAGTCTTCCGCTTCCTGTCATGACTGACAGCCCCAAGCACAGATCACAGTCTTCCGCTTCCTGTCATGACTCCTTTCAGTTAGGAAAGAGCACCTTCAGCTTCCTGGCTCCTGGGTGGTCTATAAGTGGATGAAATCCACGGATTTATCTATTTTTCTTGCACCAACTATCTCTATATTAAGGCTACCATATAGCAGTTAGTGAGAACTCCATAGTGCCAGGATGATTCTGTCCACTTGAAAGCTAATATTCTACAAACATTCAAAATTCCTGGTTCCTGACTACTGATTTCGGGTGGTTGGGGGATTTCTGAGACAGGGTCTCACTCTGAAGCCCAGGTTAGCCCTGAGCTTGCTGTGTGACTGAACGTGAGTGCATGTCCTTTCTCCTTCGGTCTTCTAAGTATTGATGTTGAGAACCACCTTCAGACGACTTACCAGTTTCTGGCTTCACAATTATATGAGTGTTATGCATTAGTGGAAACTGTATTTTGAATTAGGAAATTTTCCTGGGCCAATGGCGTTCTCTTGCAATGCTAAGGGCTGGCAGGGAGTGGCAGCTCCAGTCAACTGGTATGCTATACGGCATCACTAAGCTGGGGTGTCCAGTGGGGTTGGTACATTAAATGCATTTTCAACTCCTGATAGGTTTCCAGGACACAACCCCATTATCAGGTCAGGGGCATCTGTAATGTCATTACCCTGGCTCTCTAGATGAGGGGGTAAAGCAGGACTTTTAGACATTACTTAAAAATCTCTAACTTGGAAGGAATCCAGAACAACTCCCGAATCTATGAGCTAGTCAGTGACCAAATGAATCCCAGAGTCTGAGTTAGATGCACAGTGATGCAGCTGACTTCCCAGTGGGATGCTGTATACCAAGACACTGATGGGCTCCTCCAGTTACCCTCTAGTTATCAAAAGACAAATGTGCCCTGGGTACAGAAGATTATGTAAGGTTCCTTTTAAAATTTTCTTCCTTGTTGTCTCTTTTCTGCTCTCTTTCTTCCTTTATCTGACTAAATTTCTGTATCCAACCGTTAAAAAACACATCACCCAGTGGCCTGAAAGTTCATGGTCCTTGTGGTGCAACCAGGGCGCTGTGGTCGTCACTGTACACCTCACTTTGGGATAACGACATGTAATACCTGTGGCTTTTTTGGATTGTCTGTGAAAACAGAAGCCCCAGGAAAGCACAGAAAACACAAACATCTTTAGAGATGAAATCGTCTTGCTGTGAACGTTCAGGGAGCTGTCACTCGAGGGTGGCCCCTTTGGAGAGGTCTAGTCCTGCACTCAGCGGGCAGCAAGCACTGCACAAGGGACGTATTGCAGGACGAGAGACCCATCAGTAGCTCAATGCACGCTCTTTGAGAGTTCACATTGCTCTGGAAGGTGCTGGGTGAACTGAACCTTTGTGAGTTGTTTGGGGGTGCTCTGGAAATTCGCCTCTGTTCCTAATTTTAGAGCCAGCAGCTGTCACGGCTTTGTTCTAACAAGTCAGTAATTTTCCATTCCCCTGGCTTGTTCCTATTCCCTTTCTCTGCCCTGGCGCTCGCTCTGCAGAAACTTCTAACTTGTTCTTGTTCTTTTATGCGTCCTCTCTGCAGCCATTTCTTCCACTTCTAACTTGGCAGTCACTTAAGGAAATCAAAGTAACACACTTTCTGTCATCTGCATACACTCTGTATAAACCTCCAACTGCGTGTGGTAGACCGTCAAGTGTTATCAAACAAGCATGTAGAGTTCGATGCTTTTCCTCTTCGCGGCCGGACAATCGCGTTTTGTGGTTTCTTATTTGTCCTTTTATGTGTCAGAGTCCCGTGGATGCCGCTGGATTTTTTTTAGGCACTTGTCAAGTGATGCCATGACTTCTTCTGTTTTAATTTCATAGGAGTTTGAGATTTGCTTCACAATAACCTAGATGGATGGAAGGGGAAGTAAGCTAAGGAAACAGCCTCCTTAGGGTAGCAAAGGTTGAAGTGGCCGCTGGAGACAGTGGGTCCCCTTGTGACATACCCTACCTTTGTGTGTAGTTGACTTTTTTTTTTTAATAATAAGACGTTTTATAATGTTGCAAATGATTTCTGAAAATCTTTTAATGATGATGCAGCGCGTTAAAGTACTGCCACCTACAGGTAGGAAATATATTACACTTATTTTCTTGATAAACTGTAACATAAAAGACAGGAGAGGCCAAGGAAAAACTGGAACCCCGTGGCTGATGTGAGGTTAGAAAAGGCTCAGGTCTATGGAGGGCAGTGTGGTTGGCAGCCACAAAAACATAAATAGTAGACACAGGCATGGTGGAGGCTGAGGAAGGGAGAACCCGGGACCAACATGGGCTACTTAACAAGGCTCTGTCTCCAACAATTAAAATAAATAAAATAAAGATAAAAATATTGGTTGTCAGGGACTGGGGGAGATAAAGAACAGGGAGGCTTTTGTTGTTGTTGTTGTTGGTATGCCTTTTGGGTTTTCTTGGTTTGTTTGTGGCATGGGCTCATGGTAGTCCTCAAACTCTGCATGTAGCTGATTATGTCATTTTGAACTCCTAATCTTCCCGCTCCACCTCCAAAATGCTGTAGGTGTGAGCCACTATGCCCAGTTGCCTTCATTTTTGTAAGAAGAAAAGAGTTCTGAAGGTGGGGGTGTGAACTGTCACACAGCACGTGAGCGCTCATTATCCTGTTTGAATCTGGGATGCCCCACAGACCTGCGTGGTTTTCAGTGTTTGGCCCTCAGTCTTGAGGCTATTTTGAAAGCTGTGACCCTTGAGGAGGTGGAGCCTAACTTAGGAATAGGACATGAGGGGTAGACCTTTGAAAATGAATAGTCCTGCCCCTCAATCTGGCCATTCTTTGCTTCCAGACCCCCTTCCTTCACACTCACACCACGATGGATGTTCCTGCCATTTGCCTTCCTTGCCTTGATAAACTGAAACACACCTGAAGCCGTGAGCCAAAACACACTTTGGTGCCTTTCCTGGATCTCACTCTGTAGACCAGGTTGGCCTCGAACTCACAGAGATCCGCCTGGCTTTGCCTCCCGAGTGCTGGGATTTTAGGTGTGTGCCACCAATGCCCGGCCATTGATACATTCTTAATGACACTGAATCATACATATAAAATGATCCAGATGATAATTTTTATGCTATGTATCTAAGGGCCAACTGTTCAAAAACATGAGTCTGGGGATGCTGCAGATTGTAAATATACCAAAAACACATGGGCTCTGCACCCATCACCACCATCCATACATGTTTATTACAATTAAAAATAAATCTGAATAAAATTTACAAATTAAAAAAGTTCAGATGGCCAAACAGGATGAGTTTTAAAACAGCTTCAAAAATTAAAAAGCATTGTGTGAATTCCTCCCACACCTCAGGCTGTTCTCAGCCGTGTGTGGAGTGTCTCCCCATGTGTCACTGTTGGAGAGACGGCCACGGGCACTGTAGGGACACAGCAGAGAAGTCTCACCTAGACAGCCATGCGTGGAGGGCTGGATGGGAGTGAAACCAGTAAGCGATGGGAGCAGGCTACAGGAGCCTGGACTCCAAGGGGGTGACACAGAGAACTCTAAGAGAGGAGTTTCACGTTGGCGGGTGGTGAGGGTGGGGCTGGAAAGGCGAGGCTTACCTCTGTCGTGAATTTACCCACCCAGCCTTCGATTCATTCCAAGTTTAATCAAGGAACAAATACCGACCGGATGCCAACTCCCCATAAGGAAAAGCTTGCAGAACTAAAAAGTTATTTAAAAAAAAAAAAAGCATCCCCTCCCTCAGAGTGCTTCTAATTTAATAGAGCAACGCGCACACGCAAGGGATGAGACTGTGAGGCACGTTGAGAATAAGCAGGAAAGAATCCAACAGATAAACGCCAGCACTTGACTGAACATGGGAACCTTGGGTGTGGAATACAGAGAACCCGGAGGTGATTTTTCTTTTTCCCAGATATACACAACAACTGGTTTTTAGATTAAAATTGGCATTTCAGATCAGTGGAGGAAAGAAAGGTAGTTTTTTTGTTTTAATTTGTTTGAGACAGGGTCTCACTTTGTAGCCCTGGCTGGCCTAGAACTCACAAAAATCCCCCAGCCTCTGTCTCCCCAGTGCTGGGATTAAAAGTGTGTACTACTATGCTTGGGAAATGCTGGATTATTAAAAATTAAATGTTTTATTTTACAAGGTAGATTTTAAAATATTTTTATTTTTAGATTATGTGCACATGTGTGGGAGGGAGGTATGTGCATGTGTGAGTATGTGTGTGTGTGTGTGTGTCGGAGGTGGTATGTGCACATGAGTCCAGGTGCCCGTGGAAGCCTGAACCATCATTAGATCTCCCTGAAGCCAGAGCTACATGGGGTTGTGCACCACCAGAAGTGGGTGCTGGGAATCTAAGTCAGACCAGTAAGGAATTTTTTTTTAAAGATTTATTTATTTATTATGTATACAGAAGAGGGCACCAGATCTCATTACAGATGGTTGTGAGCCACCATGTAGGTCCTGGGAATTGAACTCAGGACCTCTGGAAGAGCAGTCAGTGCTCTTAAACTCTGAGCCATCTCTCCAGCCCCAGTAAGGCATTCTTTTTTTTTTTTAAAAAAAGATTTATTTATTTATTTATTTATTTATTTATTTATCATGTCTACAGTGTTCTGCCTACATGCATGCTTGCAGGCCAGAAGAGGGCACCAGATCTCATTACAGATGGTTGTAAACCACCATGTGGTTGCTGGGAATTGAACTCAGGACCTCTGGAAGAAGAGCCAGTGCTCTTAACCACCTAGCCATCTCTCCAGCCCCCCAGTAAGGCATTCTTAACCACTGAGCCATCTCTCTAGCCCCCGAATTTAATAAATATGGAGGAATTATGTTGAATTCCAATTTTATTCATTTATTTTATTTTTCAGATAGGGACTCAGTCTATTAGCTCAAGATGGCCTTGAATTGAAGAATCTTCCTGCCTCGCCTCTGTGTGCCAGGGCTGCTGTGAAATGCCACCACACCTGACTTTTAATTTCTCTTCCCCCCCCCCCCCCAGAGTAAACATAAAGAAAAATAAGAACTCCAGAGTGTGGGAGGGCCCCTAAAGGAGAAATATCTTGAATGTCCTCGAATTTCAGTGAGAATACACGCTTACAAACATTAACTTTGGAGAATCAAATTAACAGAGCCAGGCTTAAAAGCCGTGTCTGCCAAGGGTTTTCTTTGCCAACTTAATTAGTTTCTCTAGAGACGTGGCATAATCTTCTGCTGCCTTTCTGTGCCACCGGGGTGTCTAATTTTTAGAGGGTTTGTTTATATACCAACAGAGAATCCCCACTAAAAGAACCTTTGAGCCCAATACACAAGTAGACACCGGACTGAAATAGGTCTGGTCAATACGCAGCGGCGGCTCACTCAAGTCTACAAGAGGCAGCGAGGGAAGCCACGTGGCTGGAAGTGCCACCCCCCACCCAGGCCAGGAGAAATCACGTTCTAGGCTCTGCCATCTAGGGATGGTCATAGTCACAGGCTTTCTCCCTGCATCAGTCACTGGGGAGGAGGCAAATGGAAAATCGCTTGACATGAGGGAAGAGGAGAAAAAAAAAGACAGAGAAGTCAGTAAGCTCCCCTTCCGTCTCTTTTCCATGGTTCCTCCGAAAAACGGGGACCAGGAGCTGGTGCACGTTTGTTTTTGAGCACGTTCTCTCTCTCTAGCTGCAAATAGCTTCTCTGCTATGGATTATCAAGGTAGAAGCCAGGCTGCCCCTTGGAGAAAGCTTGAGTGTGGAATGTTGTGGGCAACATCGCCTCCTACCGTCCAAAATGATCATTGCGGCAAGCGCCAGCCGACTGGGTGAGCAAGTGAATGAAGTTCCTCTGTCTCCAAGTGTTTCTTCTGTCTTCGTTGCTCGCCCAGTGCTTTGGTAACAACCTGAGTAGGATTTGGGGGTGAGCAGGACTCTTGGCTTGCAGCATCTTTTCTGCTCTGCCGGTGTGGATGGACAGTGTTTCCAGCCTCTTAATCCAGCTTCACACTGGGAACTCTGAACACTGGAGACACCCGCAGAACATGGAAGCCAGATGTCCAGCCTCACACCCAACATTGACTCCCCTGATGACTTTAATGTGCGGGTCACAAAGCACAGCCGTTGAGCTTGGGGCTCTGTCTTGGGTTCGTTGTTACTGTTGGTTGTTCCTTTGGAGTCAGAGTTTCACTATGTAGCTATGGCTGTCCTGGAACTCTCTACATAGATGAGGCTGGCCTCAAACTCACTGAAATACACCTGTCTCTGACTCCCCAGTGCTGGGATTAAAGGCCTGTGCTACCGTGCTCAGATGGGTGCTATATTCTTGAGTCTGATTTTCCATGTCTGCTCACTTGGGAATACCATGTTTAGAACAACTATGACAGATATAGCCAATAATCTGCTTCATTTCCTGGGTGCCACCGCCTACAGCTTCTGCCAGGCCCTGGAGGAGATAGTGTTCTAACCTGTCCATTGGAGAAAGAGGCAGGAGATTCAGTGGCCCTGGAAGCAATTCCTTCTTCGCTAGTGCCCTGGAAATGAGGCATTTTAGGGACTTCGAAACGCTGAATATTCCTCTTCTTTCCTAGTTTGTAAGTAAGTAAAAGAGGGAGATAGGCTAGCCTCATGACTTGACATTCCATGCCTCACCGAGACACCCAGATATGTTTGTTAAAATCTAAAAGACACTCATATTTATAGCCTAAATGTCAAATGTTTTCATTGTAGTAAACAGATCACCTACAAAAAGATTATAGGCAGGGCATTCCTAGAAACAATGTTTTTTTTCCAAGTTATAATCCAAACTGACGGCCTCTGCCTTCTGGAGTACTCAGACGGTGCGGCAAAGGTCAACATTGGGTCAACAAATGCAGATCAACAAGGGACAGACAAGGTAACCCTTTGCCATTGGGAAATGTCTTGGGGGGGGCCTCTTGCAGGCCCCCATGTCAAATTTGTTCAATCATTCCCTGTCACCATGGGGGAAACTCCTCCCCAGAG
>CABHPQ010000086.1:0-16016 GCA_902168405.1 Peromyscus aztecus
ACAGCCGCAAACAGGAAGGAGGTAATGTGGGGTTTTAACATGATTACTTTTATATGTGCGGCCGTTTGGTCTGCATGTGTGTCTTCAGACTTCCTGGGACTGGAGGGACAGTTGTGAACCACCATGTGGGTGCTGGAAATCAAACCCAGGTCCTCCGGGAGAGCAGCCAGGGCTCTTAACCGCCGAACCATCTCTTTAGCATTGAAGTCTACAGGAAAAGTTTGAAGAGAGAGCCAAAAGGAAAGCTTAGCGGCTACAAGTCAGTGGAATGAAAATCATGTAGTATTTGGGTCAGCCCAAGCGTGGAAGAAGGGGAGGGGCACAAAAGGAGACTTAATGCAAAAGAGATATACATACACACATACATACATGGACAGGAACTCTCGTCTTAGACAGGCGAGTATCCTGGGACTCATACTTGTTTTAGAGATCCGGGAGCCAAAAGTAATCTCAGAGATGAGGCAAGATTGGCCTGTGGGTGTAATTGATAGAGCCAAGGGAAAGACAGCATCCATGAGCAAAGCTGGGAGTGTGACAAACAGAGAGTCCCACGGAAGAATGGGGCCAGAGGATCTGGGCAGAGAGCAGAAATAGGCAGGTGCTGGGCAAAGAAACAGGAACTGGAGCTTCGAGGACAGAGGGAGCCGTTTCTAGCGACAGGTGGGAGGTGGTGCCCTGGGCTTTCCCAGAGGACTGGAGTATCATCACAGGGGATTTTTATGAGGCTGTTTAGGATGCTAAGCTGGTTTTACATAAATGAATGGAGCAATCATTTCTTGGATCAAGTATAAATGAATGGAAGCAAGCCTGTAACTTCAGCAAGAAGTAATAGCAACAACAGTAACAAGAACAAATAATGATAGCAGCTAGGCATGTGGGTACACCACTGTAACCTCAGCATTCTGCAGGGCTGAGGCCAAAGGATCTGAAGTTTGAGACCAGCCTGGACTACACAGCATGATCCTAACACACACACACACACACACACACAATTTAAAACCAAAACAGGCCAGGCGGCGGTGGTGGCACACGCCTTTAATCCCAGCACTTGGGAGGCAGAGCCAGGTGGATCTGTGAGTTCGAGGCCAGCCTGGGCTATAGAGTGAGTTCCAGGATAGGCTCCAAAACTACACAGAGAAACCCTGTCTCGAAAAACAAACAAACAAACAAACAAACAAAAAACCAGACCTTAAAAAAAGAAGAAAAGGTTTAGATAGCTCCCTAGTTCATCACTCCACCCAAACCTCTCCTCTGACTTTCAGACTTCTACAGTTGAACCTAACAAAGGCGAAATGAAATTCTTTAGTTCCACTTGACCCTGGCCCTTGTCTGAGCCACACATCCACTGAATACATTGACATTCTGGGTCCCGCCTTTTCCTCGACTCCCCCCCCCCCAACTGTAACTATTATCTAAATTATTCTATTACTAATAACAATCTCAGAAGTCAGATAGTATGGTACAAACCTGGTAGACGCAAAAAGCAACAAACAGCCAAGCCGACCCTCCACTCTGCTTTTCCTAGATCCAAAAGGCTGCCGAAACTCCTAAACCCTACCTCCTTCCTCCCTGCGTCCCTCCCTCCCCATCTGAGTCCGCCAAAAAACTCCATGGTTTATTCTGGTCAGCTGAGTGTGGACTCCATCCTCTGAAACAAGGTTCAGTTTATTGACAGTTTCGGGGGACAGAGGGAACAAATCTCCGGCAATACCCAACGTCAGATCTGAATATGTTCTTTCCATTGCCCCGGCTAACCTTTCCTAAGTTCTTCTAGCCACACCTTGGAATAGATCTAGGCTCCCCCGAAACTCCAGAGGCCATCTCCGCCTCTCCTTTCTGGCCACCGCCTTCTTCCCTGCCCCCAACTCCTCCTGGTTTTGTCCAGGTTTTCACGGCCCTGTTTGATTACGTCCGTCTTTATTTTTATCCAGTTTTATAACCCCCTGGCCTTATCCCCTAGTGGGGGGGATGTGTCTCTCCAGTTCTATTTCAGCTTCCACCCTCCCAAGCCCCTCACCCGAGGACCCTGGCTAACAGATTTCTGAGTCACTTATGCTTTAGTAGAATTTAGTTTTGCCCAGAACTGCGGAAGGCAAATCAGTGAGCCAATTAAATCAGTATTTTAAGAGAAAGTCTCTCTCTCTCTCTCTCTCTCTCTCTCTCTCTCTCTCTCTCTCTTCTGTGTGTGTGTGTGTGTGTGTGTGTGTGTGTGTGTGTGTGTGTGTGTGTGTGTGCATATAAATCCGTACAGATTTTGTATGGAGGAAAAACGACCTTTTATGCGGAGACAGGTTGGAAGAATTCAGCATCCCGAAGGTACAGAGACAGCCGGGGAGCTGGGCTCTCTGCAGCGGCTTCTCCTGCTCCTCTCTTGCTTCGCAGCTGCCTCGCTCGCCCTCTCCCTCTCCCTTCCCACTCACAGTGGCACCACCATCTGCAGCAGACAGTTGGGTTATCAGCCAACAGCGCATTTCCATGAAGTAGTGCAGCCCATAAAAAGCAGAATGATAAAAGATTCAAACTCAAGCAGTTTTTTTCTTCTCCCTCCCCTCCCCCCCATGAGCGATCTACTTTGGGGTTCATAGCTGAACCTCAGAAATCTTCAGGAAGCTGAGAGGCAGGATATGGAAAGGACAGTCTGCAGGGAGGAGACTTGAGAATAGGGACAGATGCTTAAGATATATTTGTCGGAGCAGGTTAAAAGCAATATAATGTCCTAACTTCTTCGAAGCAAAAATAAGATATAAAATTAGGAAGCAGGCTTCATGGAGAATGACAGCTAAAACCTCATTTCAAATGCCACTTCCAGACGGAAATCCTTGCCTGACTATACATTGTCTATGGAATAGATAGGCCCTGTTTTGTTCATGTTGAGGTCCCTACCACTTGGTACGGTGCATAGCACTAAGGAGATGCTCATTAAATCTTGGTTATAGAAATGTGATCACACTGGCATCTCAGTGCTCTAACTTCTCCCTGCATTTTACGTTTCATGATTGTTTCCTTATGAACCAGCTAGTTTTGTCTTCAGGACACTATTTGGCCACTCAAAATAATACAGAGAGTCCGGCAAGACTGGGGCCTCGAATAAGACACATGGTATGTTAGCCCTGTAGAGAACTTACCATTAGTCATATTCCTTTCCCACGCATGCCCACACTTCTGAAGGAAGACTAATAGAGAAGACGCTGCTTTTTTTTTTTCAACCTATGGGGCCTAGGGAGGTAGAGCAATTTACCCAGGTTCTCTCTGTTTTGCAATGGTAGAGCCAGAAGTCTTCAGGAATTTTAGAAAGATGCTGAGTGAGCCAGAGTTCAATCAGGGCTCTGCCATGTACACATCACTTGGACAATGTATGAGGTCTCTGCAGACCTCATCTTCCTCTGTAACAATGAATAATGATGCCTTCCTTACAGGGTTACTCTATTCTAGGACTGAACGGCAATAGTTTGGCACAGAAAAAAAAAATATATATATATATATATATATATATATATATATATATATATATATTCACAGTAGATAAACATAATAGTTTCCTATCCCCCTGCATGGACACAGCAGAGATAATTACATGACAATAATAAAACTTCCTATTGGTTATTTTTCTTTCTTAATTTTTACAGAGATTTTTTAAATTTATTTTTATGAGTATGGGTGTTCTGTCTGCGTGTATGTCTCTGCATCACATGATGCAGTATGCCTGGGGGCCAGAAGAGGGTACCAGAACTCCTGGAACTGGAGTTAACAAACGGTTGTTGGCCACCATGTGGGTGCTGGGAATAGAACCAGGGTCCTCTGTAACAATGGGCAGTGCTCTTAACTGCTGAGCCATTTCTCCAGCCCCTGGTTACTTTTATTAAAGTTAATTTGAAAGTAAAAATAGTATGCATAACAAATCAATATTTACAGTAATTTTAATATAAAAGGTATTTCAACAGTGTTAATTCTTATGTCTGGCACATATATATTATATAAACATATATGATACACACACACACACACACACACATACACACCCCTCTCCTTCCTCATTAACCAGCCTGAGTGTCACTCAGCCTGCAGAGAGGAGCAGCCAGGGACTCAGGAAGCCAGGACAAGGAGGCTCCTGAATCAGATGGATTCTGAGACACTTTTCCCCTTCCCTCAGGCTGAGATATTCTGCCATCTGTTTTGATTAAACCTTTCAAAATTCAACTTGTGTTTTTCCTTCCATTCCTCTGAAATCTCCTTTAATCGAGAGTCTTTAGGCTTTCTTTTTTTCCCCTTTACCACCATCTGGTGCTTCTATTAAAAAAAAAGAAGAAGAAGAAGAAGAAAAAGAAGAAGGAGAAGAAGAAAACACATACAACAAACACTCTGAGCTCCTTGGAAGAAAGGTATAATGATGGGGCTAATTTATTCCCATAGTGAGGCCCATTACTATTTCCATGGTAACAGACTGTGATGTTCTGAACATGGGACTCTGTGATCATCACAAGAACAGAATGGCAAAGGGCCCTGTTCAGACTCTTTGTCCTTATGGATTCTTGGGGTCGTCACCCTTGGTGGCTACCAAGTGCCCACAGAATTGAGTCCAAAGGACTTAGTACAGCATTCAAGATCCTTCTCAGTCTGGTCCAGCAACCCCAGCGAGACTTGTGGTCTCCAGTCCCAGGGCCTATGGGTCTCTGGTCCTTTTCTCCTTCTATTACCTCGGACTAATTTATCATAAGCCTTCATGCCTCCGAGCTTTTGCCTCTACTATTTCTTTTCATTAAAACACCCTCCTCCCTAGAGTTCTCCTCTCTCCTTTTCTTAACCTAACGCAATCCTCTTTGTTCTAAAGAGTTAGCTGAAATGTTATTTTCTCTACAGACTCTCCCACGGATCACCAGGCAATAACTGAACTTTTTTCTGTCCCGTCCCTCCCCCCCCCCCCAGCATTTTGCTCAAACAGATGTAATGACAACCAAGATTTTGAGCTGTTGCTGCCTAGAATTGAATTGGATTCATTGCTCCAACATGCCTGTTTCATTTTTGCAGACCACCTCAGTTATTTCCCATGATTTCTCAATGATTCCGAGGCCAAAGTGGCATCTTAGTCCCTTTTTTTACTGTCAGGAATCCTAAAGTTTGTAAATGATTTGGGTGGCAGAGCCAGCACTGCCTCGGTGGGATGGGAAGAAGGTAGACTTTAGAGTTAGGACTATTTGAGTCCCAGTGATGGGAGCTCTCTAGCCTTTCCTCTCTTCACCTGGGAAATGAGAAGAGATCAAACAAGATTCTGTTTGCTAAGGTGTTTGGCGTGTGTCAGATACCCAAGTCTTCTTGTCCTTCCCATTTGAACTGGGTCTAGCAACATCTGGGACCAAGATTTTCCCTTCTGTTTTTGGTTGGGAGCCTAGCCTTTAACGACTGAGCCATCTCTCCAGCCCTCCTTCTGTTTTTCTTGCTTCAATTTTTTATATGATGCTGAAGTTCAGATAGTCAAGCAAATAAGGGTTTTCAGTCTCTACCAGAGAAAAATTCCACCTCCATTCCCCTGTCTGCAATCTAGTTTCATAAAAGAAGCTACCAGACAGAGCTGTTGTAAAAATTAAATGAAGCAGTGTATGAATGCACGGAGCTCTTTAGCCACAGTGTTGGGGACACTGTAAGCACTCAGGATGTTGCAATTACATTATCATCGCCATCATTATCGTTATTATTATCATTATTCTTGCGTGGCAGAACAATAGGCCCTGTGAGAATTGCAAAAATTAGCGAGATGGCCTCGTGACACCGTCATGGCAATTTTCTTCCTAGTGGCCACCATTGCCTGTAGTCATTTCCTTCTACATGATTGTAGGCTTGAGGTGGGCATCTGGGTCTTATCTGTATAGTCTTCCTAGTGAGTCAGCCAGAACAAAACATTGCCGAAGATGGGTTTTCAGCAGAAGCTGGTCAAAAGAATGGAGTGGGTTGTTTTTTTTTCCCCCCTCTGTTCATAAAAAAAGGAACTCATACTAAAATAGAACTCAAAGGCCTTAGGTACTCTCATCACCAAGACGTTAATTTTCAGCGGTAGGGTGTTGGCTGGGAGAGGCAGTTTTGTGAAGGTTGTAGGTACTGGAGTGAGCTTGTTTGCGGTACTGAGGATTGAACCTGGGACTCGGTCTGTGCTAGCTAAGCACTCTACCACTGAGCTATATCCCTACCCTTGAACAGACCTTTGAACGCTTAGATATTTCTGCTGTTATTGTTCCTCTTCCTCCTTTGATATTTTTTCCTCTGGGGACATGATTTCACTCTGTAATCATGACTGGCCTGGAACTCGCTCTGTGTGATCAGGCTGGCCTCAAACTCAGAGAGATCCTCCTGCCTCAGCCACATGAGTGCTGGGATTATAGATGTGTGCCACTAGGCCCGACCTCCTTTGGCATTTTATTTTATTTTATTTTATAGGGTTTTCACGTAGCCCAGGACAACCTCAAATTCACTATATAGCTGGGCCTGGCTTTGAATTCCAGATTTTTCTGCTTATCCTCCCAAATGCTGGAATTGCCAGTGTGAGCTCTGGTGCTAGAAATCCCATCCAATGACTGAGGGATCTGGAAGCAGAGATCCACGGCTAGGCCCTGGGCGGAACTCCGGGAGTCCAATTGGCGAGAAAGAGGAGGGTCTATATGAGCGAGAATTGTTGAGACCAGGGTTGGATAAAGCACAGGGACAAATAGCCAAATGAATGGAAACACATGAACTATGAACCAATGGCTGAGGGGCCCCCAACTGGATCAGGCCCTCTGAATGGGTGAGACAGTTGATTGGCTTGATCTGTTTGGGAGGCGTCCAGGCAGTGGGACCGGGTCCTGTGCTCAGTGCATGAGTTGGCTGTTTGAAACCTGGGTCTTATGCAGGGTCGCTTGGCTCGGCCTGGGAGGAGGGGACTGGCCCTGCCTGGACTGAGTCTACCAGGTTGATCCCAGTCCTCGGGGGAGGCTTTGCCCTGGAGGGGGTGGGAATGGGAGGTGTGCTGGGGGGGAGGGGAGGAGGAAGAACAAGGGAATTCGTGGCTGATATGTGGAACTGAATGGTATTGTAAAATAAAATAAAAAAATTAAAAATTAAAAAAAAAAGAGGGACTACTGTATGATGAAATCTGGTTTAGCAGCCTACCCCCACCCACCCACCCCCAACTGCCTAAACCACCACTGACTATGGAGGGCATTCTTCCCTCCGCATAAAGGAAGGATGCTTCAGCATCCTTACCGTGATAGCGCTCACTCAAGGGACAGAGGAAGGGTCTAAATTTAAGTTCAAGTTACTGGGATGTTAGATGCCCCCCCCCAACGCTCTTTCCACAATGTATCCTAGAGCTCCCAAGATCCCCTGAAGACATCCCAAAGTGCGTTGGGGGTGATTACACACAACAGTGTCAAGTTCTGGCCCCTCATTTTCTTGATTTTCATGTTAAAGTTAAAACTGGTGTTAACTTTCTCTGGATTTTCCTCTGGCCCTCAATTAGACTGTGGCCTCCGGACTGGGCCTCTTTAGGAATAGGTTTTGACCACAACACTCATGGTCCCAGGGGCCCCAAGGAGGGGGTTCGTGGTAAGTTAACGCCTTCCCTTTTAAAATTCCCCCCACTCCTTTCCTTTCTTTCCCGCTGCTGGGGTGGGGGTGGGGGGACATTTGTTCTGACTTACTACACACTCTGAGCTCCTCTGACTCACCTCAGTGCTGGTGTCCTTCCAACCCCAATCAGCATACTGTGGGTGCCCTTCCCCAGCTGCCCAGACCCGTTCAGATGTACTTGGTTCAGCCCCAAAAACGACACCAAGATTCATTAGTAAATTGGACACACACACAAGAATCAAAGACTCCCCAGCAACCCAACAGGGCTTAGGCAAGTTTTGGAGTGTTGAGGCCAAGATTAATGTGCAAACACCATTAGAATTAATGAACTACTTTGCATTCAGGCATTCAGTTCACATTTACATCGGTTGTACCGATTGTTAAAGTCTGTTTCTTAAATTAAGAAGCTTATTGGGGAGTTAAATGATGGGTGTAAGTTTTAAACTTAGCCATGAGTTAAAAGAAACGAGTTTACTTTCACCAACATTTTACGTAACTGTATACAATATCCATCTCTGCTTTGGGATTTTTTTAATTTTGCATTTATCAAAAATTAAAAAACAGGCAATGAAATTGGCTACTTGGAGAAATAATTCTTGTGGCTGTTCTCCTAATAAATTCTAGGCGTTCCTTCAAGGACGGTAAGTGACCCAAGTTCATTTAACTACTCCCGACTCCCATTTTAAGTGCCATACAATATAACAATCCCATTTTAAGGAAGCATTTTGGCGTCTGGTAGAATGTTACTTCTCACTGTCGGCTCATGAGCCTTCCTCCACTGTTTATTGAGTGGAGCCTGCCCCGTCCTCCTTCTGGCCAGCTGGATCACACTCTGAGACACCTTCAATATCTGGTCCTTACAATTTTCTATGAGGTGTTATTTTTTTATTTGTTTATTTATTATTTATTTATTTTGTATGTGTTTGCGTGGCGTTTCATTTGTTTTGTGTTTGTTTGAAGAAGGGTTTCCAATGTGTAACCTAGTCAAACTAGCATCAAACTCACAGCAGTCCTCCTGCCTTACCCTCTCAAGGGCTGGGGTGACAGACGTGAGTCATTCACCTCTGGCCTGAGGTGGTTTTAAGGAAAATGGCCGAATCCTAGAGTGAATATTCTGTCCAGTACCATGGGCAACATGGGAACATGAGTTTTCTCTCTGTTTTTGTTTATTGTGCATGTGTGGGTGATGTACGCATGTGTGTGTTTGTACCGGATAAGTGGATATCCACTGTCTTCCTCCATAACTGTCCAGAGTTTTTGCTTTGTTTTGAGACAGGGTCTCTCACCGAGCCTGGAGCTGGCAGTCTCGGCTAGACTCCCATGCTCAGCAAGCTCCCACACTCACAGCCTCCTGACTCTGTTCTCAACACCAGCACTACAGCTGAGTTTGCCAGGATTTTTCTGTGGCCCATAGTAGGGACCCAACTCAGCTCCTCACGCTTGAGCAGAAAGCACTGAATCCACTGAGCATCTCCCTCAGCTCCCTGCCCCTCCACCTCCTTGTTTAAGACAGGCTTTCTCTGTGTAGCCCTGGCTATCCTGGAACTTACTTTGTAGAGCAGGCTGGCCTAGAACTCAGAGATCTGCCTGCCTCTGCTTCCGGGCACCACCACTGCCCAGCCCCTGCCTCCGTTTTTAAGAACACGTGTCCGTGTGTTGTGATGAATCGGGACCGAGAATCTTTAGATTTCATGTACTGAAACTTCTTGTTTTGTACTTGATCGGAGAGTCGATGCTTTGCTTGCTATAGCTACGAAGATGCTTATTTACAAAGGCGGAGCTATGCCGAGCAGCCAGGATTCTTGTTACCTCCCTTGGCCACAACTTTTAAATGTTTCCTAGTAATTTGTGTTCTGCAGGGAATGAAGTGGAGCCATAGTTCTGCAGAAACTTGATAGTGTCCTCCCTGGGGAGCTTCTTGTTGCTCAGCTTCCTGCGAACTGGCCACTCCAATCTTCCCTCTCGGTGTGGGCCCTCAGCATGTGTGTTTCCAGTGTATTTAGAACCAGAGGGTTTGGCAGGACAAAGGCTGTTTAAAGGATTTAAAGAGAAAAGGAGCCTCCTACACTGAACTCAGCCCCTGCCGAAATTATTGCGGTCCCTGCCGCGGCCGCCCCATGTGTTCTAGCTTTGAGCGGGGGACTGTTCTCCGTAGCTTTTGCTCTGAGAGGTAAAGCGCCATTGCCCACTGCAAGTCTTAATGAAAAGCAGCTCATAAGCAAGTGACGTAACCTAATTGTAATCCAGGGATCAGCTTGGTTATATTATTTAAAGAAATAGCATCCATTTTCTGTGACCTGATTTAGAGAAGAAACCCAGGGAAGGAAGAAAAAAAAAAAAAAACAGTTCAGCACTTGGCTTCCTGTGCTTGCTCTAATGAGAACACTGGTAAATAATTCAGAAACAATGACTTTCAAGAACGTTAAACTCAACTTAGCTCAGGATTCTAGCTCAAAGCAACAAAAGCTGCTTAGAGAAAATGATGAGTGCTCTCATTTTTGCAGAAAATGTAGTCCTTTGGAAAGTTTATTTTCCTAAGTAGTTCAAACACGTTTGGAGCACTGAGTAGGTACAGGGGAATGGCTCAATGCTGTGCACTGTGGGAGCCTAAAATCCCACTAAAGTCAATAAAGTATCAGTTCATCCTTAGGAACAACGGCATTGGGCAATACAAAGTAGTAAGAGTGGGTAGAGGGAGGCAGAGGCAGGCAGATCTCTGTGAGTTCAAGACCAGTCTGGCCTATATAGTGAGTTCCAGGACAGCCTGGGCTACATAGAAAGACCCTGTCTCCAAAAAGAAAAAAAAGTAGGTACAGGAAACAGGAAGACGCCATTACAACTCTCCAGAGCAGCTTTGCAACTATTCTATAAATCTATACCTATTCTAAAATTAAAAGTTTATTTTTAAAATCTGGTTAGGGAAGCGGTTGGGTATACAAATAGAAACACACCCATCCTTGTTGCTTGTTTTGTAGAAAGCAAGACCAGGTCTGTATAACAGGCAGCTTCACGAGCAGCATGGTTGCTCCGTGAGCTTCGGAAGGACAAAAGTGGACTCATCCGAGTCCTGATTGCTATTAATAGTGTGCTGTGAATCAACGGGGTGGAGTGGTCATTTGATTCTTCCATAAAACCTCATCTACTTGAGTCATGCTTATAACAATATGATAACCCATTCATAGACTGGACCTCTCAAGAGCTAAAAGTTCTCCATAACCTGCGTTGGCCCATCTGGGTCTCCCTATGCCACTCACCAATCAGCATCAGTGACAACCACCCTCAAATTTTGATTTTTCTCATACCCTTGTTCTTCATCTGGTTCTATTAGTCAGGAGCCAAACAATATGGTGGCTTTGCTTCTGAACAATAGTACGGTAGTACTATTTGACTTGTTCCTTTGGTTTAACAGTTATGTTGCAATTCATCAGTCATGTGATTATAGTGAATTCATTTTCTCCATTATTTGATACTCTGTAGCAAGAACATGTCATAGTTTGTTTAATAATTTTCATCACTTTTTAAATAAGTATTCATTTATTCTGTATGAGTGGACTTCCTGCATGTATGTCTGTGTACAACATGCATGCCAGGTGCCCATGAAGACCGGAAGGAACTGGAAGCCTCCAGCTGGTAGGTAGTTATGAGCCACTATGTGGATTCTGGGAACTGAACTGGGGTCCTCTGCAAGAGCAACAAGTGCTCTTAACTGCTGAGCCATCTCTCCCACCCTACAATGTATTTTAAAAGTGTCTTAACTTATAAACGTCTTTGTTCTGTATCTAGAAATCTTCATGAAACTGTTGCCAGGTAAGAACATGGTAGTTAGGATGATGAATCCATGTTCTTATACCATAGTCACTCATTTTGGGCTCCAGAAAAATCTGTCTTTTAGTCCCTATGAGGTGAGAACTGTGTTTTGGTTTTACATTGCCACCATAATGCAGTAGGTAGACAGAAAGATTACCATCGCAGCTGAAATTTCTGTGTGTAGAATTATATAGGTTAGCATTTCTAGCAAGATACTTTTATCTTCATCTGACAGATGAAAGGAGAAAAGCTTATAGGCTAGGCCATTTGTTTGAGGTCGCAAAGCTAGCAAGTGGGGGTGGTGGTGGGGGGGGGGGGCGGTTGAGAATCCTCACCAGGTGAATCTGAATCTAGAGCCCTTGATCTGGGAAGTTGAACTACAAGCTGTAACTCAAGCAACAGGTGCTGCAGTAGAAGTTTGTTCTGAATTCTAGGGAGCACAGGACGGTCTGAATGTCTACCAGGAGAAAGCTGGTAGCATCCTTGTGCCAGCTGCTACAACCAAGGATCACACTGGGTGGCTTTAAAACAACAGAAACTTAGTTCTCACGGTTCTGGAGGCTGTGAGGGAAATCCAAGGTGTGTAGAGAATCCATGCCCCCTCTCTCACAGGAAGCTGTCTTCTCACTGTAACTTCCCAAGGGAAGGGACAAGGGATCTCACGGTGGCCTTTTTTTATAGGGCTACTGTTCTTGCCTTCAAGGGCTCTGGACTAACCCAATAACTCCACAAAGTCTAAGTCCAAATGCATTGAGTATTGGGCTGCAATATATGAATTTGAGGGATTCACAACCATTCCACCACACTCAGCAGTATAAAGATAAGAGTGGGGGATGTAGCTCAGGGGCAGAGTGCTTGCCTTGCCCATGCAAGGCTCTAAGTTGGAACCCAGCACTACAACAAATTAAGAGAGCCAGGCAGTGACGGCACACGCCTTTAGTCCCAGAACTCAGGAGGCAGAAGCAGGCGGATCTCTGAGTTCAAGGCCAACCTGGTCTACAGAGAGACTTCTAGGACAGTCAGGGCTGCACAGAGAAACCTTATCTATTTAAAAAAAAAAAAAAAAAAAGATTTCTGCCTCAGAGGCTGGATTTTATAAATACTGTTCTTTTTTATATTGGCTGTGTAGTTCAAGGCCAACAATTAAGTGGGAAGTAATACTGTCACCTCCATCACACAGTTGTAAGGATTAAAACTACACACACACACACACACACACACACACACACACACACACACGTATTTGTAGTTTTTCATTATAATTACTCAGAAGATGGTCTAGAAATAAAGGGTATCCTACGACTTTATATTGGAAGGAAGATAAAGAGCTAAACTGGAAGACTAGCCATGGACTAGATTGGTACTCACAGGCCTCTAGAAGAAGTTTAAATTTCACCCTAAATGAATAAAGAAGTCCTTTGGGCGGTTTCAATCAGAAGCACCGCTGTTTACACAAAATAGAATAGAAGTACATGCAAACTTGGGCCAGCTAGCTAGCTCAACAGGTAAGGGTGGTCACCACCAAGCCCAGTCACCTGAGTTCTATCTCTAGACTCCATATGGTTGAAGGGGAGAACGGACCCCTGTGAGTTGTCTCATGACCTGCCATGCACGCGCGTGCGCACGCACCAGAAATACTGGCTTCCCAACGTGAGGCCATGCCTATCTCCTTCCACTCACATGCCCTCCTGTGTGGGACCTGTTTTTCCTTCTGCTTATCAAAATTCTACCCATAAAGAGACCGGCAAGCTTTGTGGCATGAGGATTCGTGTTGACTAAGAAAAGCACAGAATTCGGGCACCACAGATATAAAAGTTAGCCATGGCATCGTTGAGATAAACCTGGTTCAGTGGCCAGGAGGCAGGCTTGGGAAGCAGTCAGGAGAGCACAAGTCCTGTGGGGTCAGGAGGAAAGGTCTAAGATGACAGGATGGAGGATATGAAGTGTACTCAGGGAAGGTGGCCAAGACAAACCTAAAGCTCCTGCAGTCGGCACACCTCGGGGACTCAGGCTTCTACACCCGATTTGTATGAATGGGAGCAGAGGGAAAGACGCCATCAGAAAGATCTGGAAAGACCTGGTGCTTTCCATCCAAACCTATGCTTTAACGGGTAGAGGAACACAAGGGCTTCCCCGGCAGACCTTAATGATTTGTATTATCATTGTTTACCCCAGTGGTTCTCAACCTTCCTGATGCTGCGACCCTCTCATACCGTTCCTCATACCGTGGTGACCCCCCAACCATAAAATTATTTCATTGCTACTTCATAACTGCGATTTTACTACTCTTGCGAATCGTAATGTAAGTATATGTGTTTTCCGATGGTCTCAGGTGACCCCTGTGGAAAGGTTGTTTGACCCCCAAAGGGGTCCCAACCCACAGTTGAGAACCACTACTGACCTTCTCTCTTTCAGGTTTTTTTTTTTTTTTATTTTTTTTACTCTCTGAGTCTCCATAATCTCCCGCAATATTAAATACTTACACGGAGTGTTTTGGTTCTGACAACATGAGATACTGTGCTAAAGTGAATCAACATGGACCACAAATGCTAAATGAAATTTGATGACAGAGTCAAGATTAGAGAAGAAAAGAAAAGGGGGGGGGGGAGGGAGGGGAGGGGAGATCCCAAATGCCAAAGGAAAAGAGTGAGCTCAAAGGAAGGCAGTGAACTCCAGTTGTGCGTAGTGACTTGGAAGAGAGGGGTTGCGGGGTTTGTGCATAAGAACCTAGGGCCCAAGGTTGTGGACTGAACGTTCACACAGGGAAATAATACACGCCCACAGACTTGGGAAAGGCAGCGTTATAGCTGGAATTCCCGAGTAAGTCCCCGCTTAACACTCGTTAAATCCGTGACAAGGGAGCATAAAAATAAATGCCATCTCAGTGGCTCTAGACACCGCAAAGGGACTCTCTGCCTGGTGACAGACAGATGAGGTATCCAATGGGAGTAGGGATGGCATTTCAGCCAAATAACCAAGGCAGGCACCCTTAACAGCCATGAATCTCCACATCAGTCGAGGACCTATACACAAATTGCTTAAGCCCTGGTGAGAAAAATATGAAACATCAAAGGAGAGTTAGTCTCACAGTTCAGGGCACACGAGGAAGAAGAAGAAGAAAAAAAAAAAAACACCCTCTCCCCAGCACCCACAAGAAACCTCGGGGGACAGAAGAGGTTTAGAAATAAACCAGCATGAGAGACACTTCACATACACAGCAGCAGGGGACTTTGCGTCCTAAGAGCTAGCTGCAACTGTGTATAGAACAAGACTATGAAAACCAGGCCTATTCCATTGGCCCTTAACCCCAGCTACTGGGGAGGCTGAAGCAGGAGGATTGCAGGGTTGGTGGGGTGTTTGGTTTTTTTTTTTTTTTCTTTTTCTTTTTCTTTTTTTTTTTTTTTGGTTTTTTGAGACAGGGTTTCTCTGTGTAGCTTTGCGCCTTTCCTGGATCATGCTCTGTAGCCCAGGCTGGCCTCAAACTCACAGAGATCCGCCTGCCTCTGCCTCCCGAGTGCTGGGATTAAAGGCGTGCGCCACCACCGCCCGGCTGTGGGGTGTTTTTAAAGACATTTTTTCTTTGAAAAAAAAAAATGAACAACCACCCCACTCCCCCCCCACCAAAAAGCAAAATTTTAAATGTATGTGTGTGCAGGTAGGTGCCCGCTAAGTCCCCAAGTGGGTGTCTGACCCTCTGGAACTGCAGTTACAGGTGGTTGTGAGTCACCCTCTGTGGGTGCTGGCCACGGGACCCTGATCCTTCACAAGAACAGTAAATGTTCTTAACTGTGGTGCCAATTTTCCAGCCCAGGTTGCAGGTTTAAGGCCAACAGGCAATTTACTGAGATTCTATCTCAAAATTAAAAGTAAAAAGAAGGGTGGAGTTTTAACTCAATGATAGGAAGCTTGTCTAGCGTGAATGAAACCTCAGTTGAAACCCCAGTACCGGAAGAGAAAAACTGAGACTGCTAAATAGGTTAAAAATGATTAAGGAGTTGATGTTAGGCCTTTTATTTATAAAGGAAAGTTAATATAGTTGATCCTATCAAAATTTAAACCTTCTAGCTGGTAGAATGTACAGTTGGCATGTGTGTGGCTTGGGTTCGGTACTCCTCACTCTACCTCAAAAATTTAACTCCTGCTATCCAGCATCCGTAAAAATTGAAGGTGAAGCTATAGACTAGGAAAATGTGGTCCAAAGGGATTGAAGAAATATGTGTGGAAAAGGTTAAGAGATGGGAGACTAGAAGGAAGCTCCGGACATGGATCAGTGGTTGTCTTAGGGTTTCTATTGCTGTGATAAAACACCGTGACCAAAAGCAGCTCAGGGAGGAAAGGGTTCACTTCATCTCACAGTTTGTACTCCGTCATCTGGGGAATTCAGGGCAGGAAGTCAAGGCAGAAACTTCCTTGGTGGTCGTAGCTGATAAAGAGGCCCTGGAGAAATGCTGCTTACTGACATGCTCCTCGTGGCTTGTTAGGCCTGCTTTCTTATAGAACCCAGAAGCACCAGTCTAGGGGTGGTCCCACCCACCATGAGCTGGGCCCTCCCCATCAATCATCAGTCAAGAAAATGCCCTACAGACTTGTCTACAGGCCAGTCTTATGGAGGC
>CABHPQ010000086.1:21016-73955 GCA_902168405.1 Peromyscus aztecus
GTGTGTGTGTGTGTGTGTGTGTGTGTGTGTGTGTGTGTTTTAACAAAAATTAAAATTAATGCGCTAACTCTAGGCATTAGAAAATGAATAGCACTGTTAAAAAGCAGAAGGACCAATAAAGAAAATGACAGAAATCCATTATATGAAAGTCAGACACTGGAACAATGCAGACCTTTGACAAAACTAAGGGACCTTACTTTACCTATGTTCAGACACTCTTGTCTACCTTAAGTATACAAGATGACGTATAACTGATGCTATCTAAGATTCCACAGATACAGTAGACCAGCCTAAGGTAAGTTTGATCCACAATAAAAAACAAAAACAAAACAAGAGAAGGGCTCAAATAATAAACAACATTGTAAAGAAAACAAAAAAACGTAGCTATGATCATGATAAAAGTCCTTTCATCGATATGGCATGCAGGCGCACGTTCACACACAAATTTTAATATCTAACTTAAGAAGCAGAAAACATACTAGACCTATGGTCATAAGCAAAAATGGAAGAATCGTTAAATCTGCCACAGAGAAAACATGAAGCTCATGTGATTTCACAGTCAAGTTCATTTCCAGAAAATGAACTAAAAAGTGGAAAATTCCTTTTATGAGACTGGTATATCCTCAATACTAAAACCAGGCAATGACTATACAAGAAAGGAAAATATAAATCAATCACGGTCAAAACTATAAATGTATAAAGGAAAAGTCCTAAACAATTCAAATCCAGATACATGGGGCTTTTTTAATGAAGCCAATTTGGATTTATCATGCGATGATTAATTATCAGAAGGAAAAAAGTTCTGTAATTTCATCACAGCACATTAATAAAAGAAGCAAGCCATGTGACCTTCTCTGAGGATACAGGAAAAGCATTCAATAAAATTTAACAACCACTCATGATTTTAGAAAACACACAACCCTTAGCTAAGTGGGAAGAAACAGAGACTTTCCTGAGCCTGGGGGTGGGGATATATACTCAATAATCAAATGTTAGAAGCATTTTAAATTCAGAGAGACAGGGGGCCATCATCATAACGTCCAGCTAACAGCGTCCTGAAAACAGAAAATATGTAATGTTATCATCACTGGAGCAAGACTATCATGGCATGTTAACCAATTGTTTAAAATGAAAATCCCCAGGCTGTATACCACGACCGCTGCCATTTTGGAGCCCGATTTTAATATTTTTGCTGGCTCTCTAGCCTGTGGTTTTAGTCTTTTGCTATGCCTTGAAACTTTTGTTGAAAGCCAGACATGATATGTACTGGATACAAGAAACTGAGATAAATAGGTCACTCGTGCGAGGTTTCATATTATCTGGTTGGGGGTTAGGCCCCATTCACTGTTGGCTGTGGCTGTAGGTATTAGAAACCAGAATGTCCTCTTGTGTCCTTGTTTCTGACTCCCGTTGGCTTTAGGTTTCTCTAATATAGGTCCTCTTACATAATGTCCGAGACACACTTCAGTTATATTCTCTAATCTTACAAAGAGATCCAGGTGGCATAGTGATGAAGCACAGGGAAAGAAGAGTTCTGTTAGATTTGGGGCAGACAAAACGGCTCAGCAAGTAAAGACCTTGCCACCAAACCTGAGGACCTGAGTTCTACCCCCAGACCCCTCGCTGTGGAAGGAGAGAACTGAGTCCAAGTTATCCTCTGACCTCCACAGGCAAGCCACAGGGTGAGAGCGCCCCCTACACACACACACACACACACACACACACACGCACGCGCACGCACACACACACACACATGCACACACACATAACTAAATGAACAAATAATTTTTTAAAAAAAACTTATGATTAGGTCTTAGGCTTTTAATGCGGCTGAACACCTGGGCTGTGGCCTTTACGAGGACTTGTTTTCTTTGTTGATGCCCTGTTCTACCCCTGTGAGAAAGGAAGGCTAGAGGCAGCAGGATTGGATGTCTCTCTCTCCATCCTTCCCCTTGTAGAAATGCAGTGAGGACCGAGAGCAGTTCCCAGACCCCGGCATAGCCTTTAGGAAAGACCTAACCGGTTAGACTCTGTAAAAACAGTTTCCCTCGAGGGAAGAACAAAACGCTGTGGGTTTTCTCTAGTATTCACCATGAGAATGTGAATGTAGAAGGTTCTAGAAGTTAAAACTCAGGAAAGTGTAGAGGAGTCACCAAGACTGTACCGTTTGACACACTGAGCCCCCAACAACTCAAGTTCAGCCTAGATGCTCCTACCCTAGTGGTGGTTCCTAAGGAAGTTTCTGTCTCTGGACTTCTGTTATGACAGGCTGTGATGTTCTCAGTCCTCTAGTTCAATTTAGAGCGCATTGGTTCATTCTGTGACCTCAGTTCTATGTTGGATTAATATATATATTGTTATAACAATTCATATTCATATTAGTTATCTTGATTGCATAAATAATTATATAATTATAAAATGTGTTGGTTAATTCATGTTAATGATATAAATATAATAATTGGTATTGATATCTATTTATATATAGTTGATTTTCAGCTTGACCTTTTCCTCTTATGAACTCGGGTGATAACTTCCCATTTTGTTTTATTTTACTTATTTTATTATAGACAGAGTCTCATGTAGCCCAGGCTTGCTATGTAGTCAGTGGTGACCTTGACTCAGATCCTCCATCTGAGTACTGGGATTATAGACAAGTGCCACCACATCTAGTTTATGTTGTGCTGGGGATCACATCCCAGACTTCACGCATGCCATATATTCAACTCAGCTCCATCCCCAGCAAGGGTGACAATCCGCCTTTCACAACGGATCAGAAACCAGAAGACTCCAGTGAAACTGGCATTAGTAATAACTTATATGATTACCTATATAGAAAATCCAAGATAATCCACTATTAGAACTAAAAAGAGAGTTCAGTACAGTGTCTATATATAAATACATAAAATTCAACAGCATTATTATACACAAAGAACAAGCAAAATGAGCCAGGCATTGGTGGCTCATGCCTTTAGTCTCAGCACTCAAGAGGAAGAGGCAGGCAAATTTCCGTGAGTTTGAAGCCAGGCTGGAGTTCCCAGACAGCCAGGGCTACACAGAAAAACTCTGTCTCGAAAAACCAAAAAAAAAAAAAAAACAAGAACAAGCAAATGAAAAATGCAGCTAATAAAATATTCTATTAACTGTAGAATGAAACCTCTAAGGTACCAATCTAACAAAAGGCAGAAAGTATGCATGAAAAATACAAAGACCATTTTTTAATATTTCTATTTATGCCTCGAGGATTTCATATGTGCATACAATGTATTTTAACATATCTTCCCCCACAGCCTCTCCAACTCCCCCTAGCTTTACCCTACATGTCCCCTTCCCAACTTCATGTCTTCTTTTTTAAAAAAGAACAGCTACCAAGTCCAATTAGCCAAGTGTAGTAGGATGTGCGTGTAATCCCTGCAGCTGGGAACTTATGGCAGGAGAGTTGCAAATCTGTGGCCAGCATAGGTTATCTAGTAAACGCATGGCCAGCCTGAGCTACACAGACAGGTGCTGTTAAAAAAAAAAAAAAAAAACACAAGGCAGGGGATATAGCGTAGTGATAGAGTAATTGCCTACAACATGCAAGGGCCCCTGGCTTCAATCCCCAACACTACTGAATATCTCTGCAAATATACATACGCCTCCTAGGCCACAACAATTCCACTCTATAATAGTCACCTTTTTCAATGTGCTTTTTAGCTGTTCTTCCAATGCAAAACAAACAGTAGCTAACACTGTTAATACTTGAGCATAAAAAAAAAAAAAGACCAGGCCACTAACTGATGTCTTCGTTATTGTATTCTTACTGTTCTTGCACCCAAAGCAAAATAACAATGACACAACAACAACAATAATAATAATAATTCTGTTTTATAAATGAAGCAATAAAATTGTTAATAAATATTATTAGATGTCAGGAGTTGTCTTGAATGCACCTCTTTTTAATATTAGGGTTAATGAAATGGGAAACATGCCAAGGTTTGATAGTGGTCCTTCAAAGAAAAGACGTTTGAGAGTTGTTTTGAACTATGAGCTGAAGTTGCCACAATTTTTTTCTTTCAGGGCATACCATTTTCACTTGAAAGAAAGACTCACAAACCATGGTTATTCAGACTCGGGAATTTGGCAGGCATTTTCTTAAAAAAAAAAAAAAAATGAACAAAGTGAGTCCTGTTACTCGGGGATGGAGACCAGCTGCATCTGTTGCCAACGATGAATGTTGAGCTTTCAGGCAAAACCCAGGATTTGGGGGAAGTTATGCCCATCACCACAATCGTCACAATTTTTTAAAATAACTTTGATTATCAAGTCAGAAGTGATATAAGTAAGTGTGCCCTCTGACACTACATACTGAAACCTGTCGGCACCGTAAGGGACACACAGATCAGGAAGCTCATGTTTTCAAATGAGCCAGAAGGGCCAACAGGCTGATGTGACAACACATGGAATGTTTATGTGATTTCAGAGGCCATGCGCAGTTTCACCCTTAGAAACTGTTATTGGTTGAATTTGGATTTAGACTCTTCGATGAAGAATATCCCGAATGATCTGAGACTAGGAGGGTTCGCCTCCCTTTCACAGCTACACATCTGGGTGACGCCTGTGTTTCTTCAGATACCCCAGTCAGAAACATATTGCAACAGCCTGCATCCAGGGGCAGATAAGAGAAGGCTCAGCCACTTTCTTGATATGGAAAACAGCTCTTTTTCATATAAAAACGTGCAATTTCTTATTGTTGTTTGGTAATGAATTTTAAAATAGTTTTGTTTCTCGGTTTCAATTCTGAATCAACAGACAGAATCTGTATACACAAAAGCGACTTGGAGTCTTTAATAATTTTGACAGCGTGAAAGGATCCCAAGAGAAAAACTTTGAGACTCTTTGCCCTAGAGATAAAAATCTCCCATCGGTCTCCCCAGGAGAAAGTCGGGGGACAGCTATTCATGGCAGCAATGTTGATGATTCCTTTTCGAGAACGAACTACTGAACGTATGTCAATAAGAGGATGAGCAAATACCTTAAGTCATATCATAAAAATAGCCTTTGAAGTTAAAACGGATGTGCCTAGGTTTGCTTGGATTAATGTGGTTAATTCTGAGAAATAAAAACTTGTTACAAAAGAACAGAACGATGCCCCTTGTATACACTTCCAAACACGAGAGTCTAACAGTATTGCTTATGGACACACCCGTAAATGGTAAGGATACATACCTTTCATTGCAAATACCTGGGAGCATCCAGACCAACCTGGCTCAGGCAGATGGGTAGACCACTTGCTTCACACAGGTGAGAACTGAATCAGATCCCCAGAACCCAAGTAAAACTGGGTGGGTGTGGCTCCCACCTATAATCTGAGCTCAGAGGATGTGGGGACATCCTGCTTAGTCAGATTAGTCAACTGTGAGTTCCTAGTTCAGTGAGAGATACTGCCTCAATATAAAAGGTGAAGAGCTATTGAAGACACTTGGTGCCAACCTCCAGTGTTCACAAGCGCTCGCCCATCACCCACACATGTGTAAACATGCATACATACAGGAACACATGCATACCCCCTCCCCCCAAAAAATCCAAACCAACCACCTCAGCATGGGAGTGGCCACTGGGGCCAGGGGAAGGAGGAGACATTTCTAATGTATTCATGTAAACTCCTAAGAAGAATGTATTAAATAAATGTAGCACGAACTTAACATGAACTGATCTGAGGCCAGAGGTATTGTTCTGTACTTTGTCAGCTTTTAAATACTCTAGCTTTAGAACAACAACTTATTTTTTAATGCTGTGCAGTTGATCTCCTTTAGTAAAGAAAAGCCAGCTAACTAGATCCCAGTGAAATACATTTTTTTTCCCCATCCAGGGCCAAAGGGCCAGCTGTCCTGCATTTTGCCTGTTGTTTGTTGAGCCTAATAAACGATGGGCTAGTTGCACCCGCGAGGGGGGGGGGGTGTCTTTTCTGTTTGCAAAGCTCTTGATCCTGGGCTCTCAGTCATGGCTGCAGAGGAAATTCTCCCCCAGATTTCTTACAGGACCCCTGCAGCTGTCAGGCAGGGCATGAAGCCAGAATACCCAGGGAGCAACTCGAACAGGCCCCAATGTAGTTCCCCGCTCGGTGCAGAACTCCCAACACAAAGTATCCTGTTCCCGTTCCTTTTGAAGCCAGAGAGAAGTCTTTGATTTATGTGGTGATGATATCATGTAGCCTGCTGGGTGTAGCTGGGCTCTGGGCGCAGAGCTGAGAGGCAACTAATTCCCCCAGCACTCCCGAGTCTCCTGGGCCCCTTGGGTGATTTCAGAATAAAGCAGAGATTATTATAGATATAGATGTATATATTGCCTTTAAATCCATGCATTCCACCCAGAAGCCCCTCTGCTTCCTGTTTTCCGAGGTTTTTTCTTTTTTCTTTTTTTTGTTTTTAATTGCAAATACCCTGAGCAATAATTTTTCAGACTTCGTGGACTCTGATAAGGAAGAAAGAGCCTGATATTCTGGTTTTGTTTGTTTGAGGAGCGTGTGCCCAGAGGAATTGTATGTGTCCCAGATTCAACACAGCTGTTAATTAGACCTGAGAACACTTGGTTGACCCCTATGTGGCTAATTGCTAGAATTGAGAAGCGTCTCTAAGGGCCTCGTATGATAACAACTGAAAATTGTACTGAGCCTCACCTAACGCTTCTGGAGCCGGTTCAGGACGGGAAGCAATAGGCTCCCCGCAGCTCCTGGCACTGGAGAGGCAGCCCTGTGCTGAAGGAGCACTATTAAGGATTCTCTTCAGTGATTAAAACACCCACATTTCACTTTAGATGTGCGGCTTGAGACGGTGTGGTAGGAAAGGCTGGCGGGAGCGCTCAGAACTGTGCAGTGAAGCATGTGTGGCCTACTTCCTACTTTGGGGGGCTTCGGCTGCTCCCTAATAGTGCAGCCAGCACCAGCACCAGCACCACCAGCCCTTCCCAGGCTCTTCCTGTGCCACACGGGTGTGGGATATTCCTGTCAGGGCCCTGCACTGCTTCTAAATGAGCGACTTGGTGTAAGCATTCTGTTTCCCACACCTTGTGATTGTAATAATGCCCAGCTCTCAAAATGGGGGTTGGGGGGGGTGTACAGAAATCATCTATCTTACCCCCGGGGTCCCAAAGTGGCAATCAGCCCCTGGTTCCCTGTCTGCTCTCCGAGGAGATAACAAAAAAAGGAAATAACCAGAATCAGAAAGGCAGGGTGAGAGCCAGAGCTGGGTGGGCAAGAAGAGGAGGGAAAGTAAAGCCGAACGTCAAAAGGCTGCCAGGGACGTTGGCCAGAGAGAGGAGAATGGGGACAGCGAGATGGGGAGGGGGGAGGAGTCGGGTGGACGCGAGCAGATGAGACCTGCCAAACAGTACTGCAAAAAAAGGCCGGCGCTTGCTCCTTTCTCCCCTGTTTCTGGGGGACAGAAAAGCAGCAGGGACTGTTTGGACCTTCTCAGCCAAGAGGCCCAGAGTATACCCAGATCGTACTCTGGCCGACTTCACTCCCCTAGCCTGGCCCGAGGAAGGTGTGCGGGAGCCAGCTCGTAAGGAGAGATGCATGATCCTTTTTCCAGGAGAGGTTCAAACCGTGAGTCCAATTCCAGGAAGTGATAGCAACAGAAAGGCAACCCAGAGACAGCCTTGCCCAGGGCCAGGTTGGGGAAAGACCCAAGGGAGTTGGAGGAAAAGGAATCGATTTCATCGTCTCTGAGAGCCAAGATAGGTTGTCAAGGGCACCCTGTTCCAGAAACAACTGGGAACTTCTACTGGTGTTTTGTGGTTGTGGAGAATCAAACTCATGCCTGCTAGGTAAACACTGTTACCGAGCTCTGGGCTCAGCCTATGCTGCAGGATCTCAAGTCTTTAACTGGACCTTTCGCCCTCCTTCCAACAATGCTTCTCACTGATAAATGTGTGCGGAGCCCCCTTGAGGGCCTGGGTTGTGTTCAACAAGAGTAGGGGGAACGGAGACAGCCAAGTATAGCTAGCTGCAAACTGCAGGCAAATGCCCCGGAGAAGAAAATCAAGCATGCAAAAAATCACAGGGTGCAGCCAGTAGAGCGCAAACTTCCCAGGTAAATGGTGCAACACCATTTACTTACCAGGTAAATGGTGTCTGCAGAAACGAAGTGGGATCGATGAGGGCTGAAGTCGCCAAGGAGACCACATGCAAGCCCCCGGTTTTAAAAAGTGGAGGCTGCAGGCAAACATGCAGACGTGCTTTTCTTGGATAAATTGGTGGGGCTGATCTCTCTCACGTGGAGGTTCACAAGCCACAGTCCTTGACCATCAGAAATGTACACGAGGCGTGGGACATTGAAACTGTTCCTAGAAGTTCTCCTAATGGCTCCCCAAGCATCCTGTCAACCCCCACGGCTCTGGGGCCTTGTGCGTGATAAGCAGGTGCTCTATCACTGAGCTGCATCCCCAGTCCACTCACAGGGCTTGGAAGGAAGGATTTTTATTCTCAAAATAGGAAAACACTTAATTTTATTTATTGTAGGCTCCTGTGTTACACTTGAAAAAAATGAGTTCCAAAGAGGTCAGTGGACCAGCATAAGATCAACTATAAGTCAAGACTAGAATGAGCCTTACTATATTCTCCAGTGGAGTTCCCATTTTCACTGACAGAGATTTTTTTTATATTTATTTGTTTGTTTGTTTTGCAATGGTGGGGGTTGAGCCCATGTATGGAATCATAACTCCCTATAATAGATATCTATTCTTTTTTGGGTTGTTTTTGCTTTTGGTTGGGGGAGGTGTGGCAGATTCTTTTTGTAGTGAAGGCTGGCCTCAAACTCACTATGCAGACAAGGATGACCTTGAATTCATGATCCTTTTGTCCCCAACTCACAATTATAGCCATATGCATCTAGTGTTCAAAAGAATAATTTTATTTTTATTTTTCCATTTTCATGTGTGTGTGATGTATGTGCATGCTGTATGTATGGGTGCAAGTGTGTGTGTGTGTGTGTGTGTGTGTGTGTGTGTGTGTGTGTGTAGGTGTGAGTGAGTGTATGTGCATGTGTACCTGTGTACATGTAAATGTGGTGGCTAAGCTGGGCGGCGGCGCAAGCCTTTAATCCCAGCACTCGGGAGGCAGAGGCAGGTGGATCTTTGTGAGTTTAAGGCCAGCCTGGTCTACAGAGTGAGATCCAGGAAAGGTGCAAAGCTACACAGAGAAACCCTGTCTCGAAAAACCAAAAAATAAAAAAATAAAAAAATCACTGTATTCACTGAAGCTAAGTCTTTTAATCAAACCCAGAGCTCACCAATATGGCTAGTCTTGATAGCCAACTTGCCCTGGGGGTCCCTTGTTTCTACCTTCCAAGGCTGGAATTACTCACAGGCTACTATGCTCACCTGGCATTGTATATGAGTTCTGGGGATTTGAACTCTGGTCCTTATATTTGCATAGCAAACGTTTTTACCATTTCTGCCCTGAATCCAGTCCCAAATAATAATTTTAAAGATTTTGTTCCTTATAATAAATGTTTGAGCATAGAAGTATTTGAGCAGAAATACTGCTGGATGGTAGTGGCGCACGCCTTTAATCCCAGCACTCAGGAGGCAGAGGCAGGTGGGTCTCTGTGAGTTCGAGGCCAGCCTGGGCTACAGAGTGAGTTCCAGGAAAGGCACCAGAGCTACAGAGAAACCCTGTCAAAAAAAAAAAAAAAAAAAAAAAAAGGTGAAATACAGCTAAACCTCCAAAATAAAACCATTCATAATCCCATCATCCAATTCAGAGACATTTGATGATCATTAGACATCTCTATGATTTCTATTTCATCCTCTCACACACGTAGATTTACTCCAGGGGCAAATATATCATGTCCCCTTGAAGGAGAAGCATTTTAGGCAGGATAATGCGGTAGGAAAAGCATGAGATTTGAAGAGCAAAGCTTTCAGATCAAGCCCTGTCCAGTCGCTGTTAGGTGTGTGATCTGCTCTTAAGTTAATTAACTTCCCCAGGCTTTTAGTTCTCAATTTGCAAAGTGATCAAGGTCCAGTGATCACTTCAGATGTCTGTTCTCAGTCTGAACTTCAAAAAAAAAAAAAAATCAACTTGTAAACTTGGAACAGTTAATTAAAACAACACAGTAGCTGATGTTTTTAGAGGAATGGAGCAGTGTGTTAAAATAGGCCTCTTCCTTTCTTGGGAGTTTTGGCCCAAGCTCCAAAGCTGAAAACAATAGGTTGACGTGCCCTCCCCCACCCCCACCTCCACATCCTAAATGGGGTACAAGACTGCCTAGGCAGGACCTCCAGAGCAGCTGAGCTGCCACTAACCATGATCAGACCTGCACAGAACTCCAGGCATTGTAAGAAGAAAGTTAAGCAGGGACCCAGCTGCTGCCTTTGAACTTCAGGGAAAAAATAATGTCTGCAGCAAAAAGCTGGCTGGAGATGTTTCGGGCAGGAGAGTAAAGCCTGGGGTCCCAACAGAACACGATGCACTCATATAACTGTAGGAAGGCTTATAGCAGGTAGCCATGTAGAAGAGAGTTGGACCTCAGTCATCTTATGGACTCTTTCTAAGAGGCCCTGCTAGATGACTCCAGCCCAGGAAAACACTATGTGAGCCTGCTGGCATCCAGGTAACAAGGAGGGAATTTTAAAGAGCCTAACTTAAGTGACTGTTGTCCACCCGGGGACTGTGATAAAGGGAGGTCCAAAAGGGGAAAGGTTTTTAAATCCTTAAAACTAGAGAAAGAGCTATCTATCTGCTACTAACCAAGGGCTCTGGGATTACAAAGAACCACTGGAGTCCAGACTTCTTGTTCCCTGATTCTGTCTGTCCTGGGCCCAGCTGCTTCAGAGGAGATGAAACAGAAAAAAATGACCAGAACCTCCTTTTCCAGCAAGTTTGTGAGTATGGATGTGGTCCACACTAGTGGAGAAAAGGACTTCATTTGGGTAAGAAAGTTTTGGCATTTGATCAGATTGAACTTTTTAATGCCTGAAGGTAATAAGAAAACCACTAGTCGGGAAGAAAGATGTGAAAGAGCATTTTAAGGAGCTGGAGAGCTGACTCGGTTGGAAAAGAGGACGACCCAAGTTCGGGTCCCCGGTATCCGGGTGAAAAGCCAAGTGTGCCACTGCGCACCTGTGGTCCCAGCACTGGGGAGACACAGACAGATCCATGAGGCTTGTTGCCTACCAAAAATGGAGCCAAATGGGCGAGCTCCGGCTTTGGTGAAAGAATCCCTCCCAAAAAATAAGGTGGAGAGCAATTGAGGAAGACATTTGATGTTGACCTCTGGCTTCCATACACATTCGCATATATGTACACATGAACCTGCACACACACACACACACACACACACACACACACACACACTCACACAAAGGACTCTCATCAGACAAAACAGATTGCTTTCTGGTTGAGCCCTCTTGGGTCCGTCTTGTTAAATATATTAGTTATTTTGGGTGAGTTGTGGGGGGGGGTCGATGCTGGGAGGAGAAAGATCGGTAGCTGTGCTTTAAAAGTTAGACAGGCGGGCGGTGCAAACTGAGGGTACTGCTGATGTAAAGCTGGCAGGAGTTTTAATGACTGCTTAGATGAGGAAGGGAAGAGAGTGGATGACTCATGTGAGCTTTTAAAGTTTCTAGCTTGAGTCTCCGGGAGACGGTGACTTGATGGATAGCCATGCCACTTGTACAGCTAAATGTGACCACACGCTTAGGTCAACGATGCTGCATTTTTTTTTTTTTTTTTTTGAGCTCTTCAGTTGAGTGTCTTCTGAGCCAATGTATGAGTCATATAAAAGAATTGATCTCATTGCTTTTCATTTCTCCAATTTCCTCCTCCCCAATTTAATCCATCATTTAGCAGGCTCTGGTTAAGTGTCCTCTCTACGCTGGGTGTTCTCTCAGTCACTGTAGGGAAAGGTCATCAGGACACAGGCTCTGTCCTCCAAAGATCTCAGGCTAGCTCTTCTACCTGTCCCAGGTGTTTGTGGCCTTAGATCTCTTAAGTCCTTTATGCCATTGTTCTTCATATAAAAAGGACAGAACATTGTGTCCATTGGATGACACACCATCCTAAGTACATGACCTTGTCACGATTGGTCCATATTGCTTTCTGTTGTGCAGAATTTAAGCTTTTCTGACAACATGATCTAGAAACTCGATCTTTGTCAAAATCATACTTTACAAATGTAAACTGACCTTCAGAGCCAGCCTGGAAAATCATAGGAAAAAAGAAGAAAAACCTACCCAAACAGAATATCAAAGATTTGTGTTAAAATTAGGGAATTATGAAAAGTTAGACCATCAAAATTGCGAAAACTTAGAAACATGGTCGTTTCTTTCTCAGAGCCCATAACTGGGTATAAAAACAGACACATTTATAAATGGGCATAAGGGATGCAGAGTAAAAAGTGAGTTGACACAACCAAGTGAGCAAATTACAAGGGAAAAATGTCATAAAGAATCTCGCTTGTCTAGTCTTGTTCCCATGTGAAACCTCCTGAGCCTAGTCTCCACTATCCAGGCTTCTGTCGGCATTCTGGCCTTCCACACTCAATCATAATGGCCCGGTAAGCTCCGCCTGCAGCATCCCAAGGCTTCTCTAGCTCGCATCCACAAACTCTTCCACATTCCTCCTTCAAACTGCTTCCAAAGACCTAAGAACCGTATACATGATCAGGTTTAATCAGAGAAGGCACAGATGCCTGGAACTCTGGGAAATGTAGGGAGAGTAGAATCAGAGGAGGGTGGAGGATAACCTAAGGATAGATTTGAAAATAATCTATCCTTATTTGAAAAATATTTGAAAAATACAAAGTTTGGGTGATCCTTAAACACATCATGTCTTTCTATGTGTCTCTGTCTCCCCCCTACACACACACACACACACACACACACACACACACACACACACACACACACACACACGAGAGAGAGAGAGAGAGAGAGAGAGAGAGACAGAGACAGAGACAGAGACAGAGACAGAAACAGAGAGACAGAGAGAGACAGAGAGACAGAGATTCCAAAATGTTTCAACATTGGCAGAACAGCCAGACTCCTTTGCAAGAAATAACATTAATTTTCATGAAGTTTTAAAATTCATCATATTCACACTTAATACTTAATTTAACTAGGAAAATGGATATTTGCAAACTACACAAGAACTTTAAGCTTCGTCACTGGTATCACTGGACAGAGTGCAAGAAAACCCATGAACCCCAAAAGCAGAATTTGCTAAGAAGCCCATGACCGCATGCATGATGAGTGGGAGAACCCCAGCTCAGGGCATCGAGGAGCGTCAGGTGGTGCTGCCCCTCCTCAGGCTGGACGTGCTCATGCCACATTCTCATTGGGCCTGGGTGACACCACAGTCCTGTGCCATGTCGCTCCTGTTACCAACCTTCACCTCCCAGGTATCTATTCTAATATGTTTAGCACCTGCCCTCAGACAGGTGCGATAGTGGAGGAATACATGGGTTGTTTCCACGACTGTGATTTTAATTGCCCCATATGGCATTGTTCTGTGCCTCCGTTATTTAATCAAGTCCATGAGCTTGTTTGTGAGACTCACCATGTAGCCAACCTGACTTGTAATTCATGATCTTCACGCCTCAGCCTTCTGAGAGCTGGGGAATACCAGCATGCACCACTGTGCTGCTGTAAGCGTTCACCCATGTTGTTCTTATGTCTCAATTCATCACTCCTGACTGCTGCAGGGTATAAAGATCTTTCACGCTGGACAAGGGAGCTAGCTCACTCGGTGAAATGCCTGCCATGAAGACCTAGGTGTGGATCCTCTGCATCCATGTAAAAGTCAGGCATGCTCCATCCGACACAGAGAGCTACAGGCGACTGAGGAAAGCTGGGAGCAGAAGGGGTGGTCTCCCCCAGGGAAGAGTACCACAATATGTTGCCCAGTGCCAGTGAGTCATGAAAACATACGTACAAATAACATTATACAAACTCAACAGGTTATATTTAGGAACATATGTATACAATAACAGTGAAAAGAGGCTGCGTATTTGAAGGAGAGAGGGGAAGAGTAAATGAGAGGGATTTGGAGGGAGGAAAGGGGTGGGAGAAATGTTGTAATAGAATTATAATCTCAAAAATTAAAATAAAAAAGAATTCAAGCTTAATAGCTTAAAAAAAAAAAAAAAAAAAAAGCCAGGCCAAGGTGGTGTGCACCTTTGATTCCAGTGCTGGAAGTATTTGTTGACACAAAAGTAACCCTGGGCCTTGCTGACTAGACAATCTAGCTGAATCAACAAGTTCCCAGTTCAGGGAGAAACCCTAACTCAAAAAATATAGTGGAGAAGTAGAGGAAGACACCCTGGCCTTCTCCGTATGCACATGAGTGTACATGCAGACACACACACACACACACACACACACACATCTAAAATAAAATTTAAAAATACCCTTCATGTGCTGGACGGTAGTGGTGCACACCTTTAATCCCAGCATTCAGGAGACAGAGGCAAGTGGATCTTTGTGAGTTCAAGGCCAACCTGGTCTACAGAGTGAGTTCCAGGATAGGCTCCAAAAGCTACACAAAGAAACCCTGTCTCAAAAAAAACAAAAAAATAAAATAAAAATACACTTCACATTTCAGTTATCAATTCCCCCAAACATGAGTGTCTTCAGAAAGATGGCCTTAGGGGCCTGCAATGAGCCTCGGTTTGAGGCAGTGCAGGGCCATTTCTCTTGAAAAGGCTAGCTTGCTCTGTGACATGAACATACTAGTCCACAGGCCCATTATGTTTCCATAGATGACTTACTCAAAATACACCAAGTCTAAGAGACATATGGTGACATGTTCAAAGTCAAACACAAGTCTCAAAATTAGGATCCAGGTCTTCCAACTCCATCCTAAGCTTTCTCCGTCCGGAAAGACGTTTTTCTAAGGAAGCAGACACTTAACCAAATGGGCGTGTGTGTAAAGCACAAATGCAAAGTTAAACTTGGTCACTCTTCAAGGGTCATTTGCCAATTATTTATTGAATAAACTGGGGGGGAGAGGGACACTAGTTTTTTTCTCCATGATGTCTAGTTTTAATTCTTTTTATCATCAAAGCCCCTGTACCAAGCGAGTTCACGCTGAGAATCAGCTACTTCCACACCTGAAGAAATCGAATCTAATTTCTTTCTAGAACCCGTTGACACAGGTGGCAGATTTCCTAAAACTTTCCTACACTTCTGTTTTCTTGCAGCTGTATATCACGGCCCCCAAATCCCTCAAAAATCAACAACAGTTACCAAGTTCCTCTTCCCCATTTCCAAAGACTAAAAAACTCCCTCACAGTGCAAGTCACATACGCCAGAGTCATTCAGGGAGACGCGGGAGAGGTTGACGGCCAGTGGGTAGCACAGTGGGTCTGCTGAGACTACAGTGCTTTGTTAGCGCTCCTCAGAACCATAAACTGGATCCATTTCAGCTGTGGTAGGCCAGTCCCATGGGTTTGCAATAATCAGTTTCTCAGACATGTGGCTCCCAGATGAAACCCATGCTGTGATTCGATTTTTCAAATACCAAAAAAAAAAAAGAAGAAAAATCTAAGCAGAAATTCATCACCGACATGTTAAGAATTTGATGACCGAAAATAATCTCTCCACGGAGTGCATTAATGTGGTGTGCACATTTGGGAAAAGGACAAACACACCAGGGAATCTGAACAAGAGGATGACTTCAGAAGTCAACTGGGGCCTACCTTTTGATTTGACTAACCTCCAACAGCTGTCCCACATGTGCAAAAATATATTTGACACTATTAAATAATAAGTGATTTAAAATACCGTGGGCACTAGCCTTTGATCCTTCTCTCAACTCAGCCAATGCCCAATAGAAATTCAATATAGCCCATGTATGAAATTCTTCCATTCTCTGATATCACACGAAAAGGTGACATTAATTTCAATGATGCATTTTACTTAACCAAAAATATTAAAATATGGTCATTTCCATGTGGGCTGCTAGCTCCATGTCAAGACTCCGTGTGGCCAGAGTTCACCACACTGAGCAATGTTACCTGGTATCTCAGAACTGCCTTCCCAAAGCCCCCTTGGGCTCTCACGACCCTCTCCCGTGACGATGACTTGACTTCCAACACGATCACGAGTTCTTCTATCATAAATGTCTAGCTCACCTTATCAGACCACAATCTAAATTGTTTTTTCATTTCCTTTTTTTTTAGATTTATTTTTATTTACGCGTATGTGTGTATATCTGTGTATGGGTATGTACATGTGAGTGAAGTTGTCCACAGAGGGCAGAAGAGGGCAGTGGATGGATCCCCTAGAGCTGGAGTTACAGGAAGCCATGAGCCACCAGAAATGGGTGCTAGGAACCAAACATAGGTCCTGTGTAAAAGCAATACCTGCTGCTCTTCACCACCGAGCGTCTCTCCAGTTTCTCACTTGCGTTTTCTCTGTGGCCCCAGATCAATATTTGACTTCGTAATATGTTCATTTCACCTACTTTGGTGAGATAGAACTTTCTCAGCCTCCCCTGTTTCTTCTTTGTGTCCCCGGCACTTAACGCACTATCTAGTACATTGAACTGCTTCCCACAGGGGTGGTTTGGTGAGGACCTGGGCAGGAGAGAGACTCGGGGGATCCCGTGAGGGTGAGATCATGAATGCTATACCAGTTGCCTTTTGAGTTTGTCTCCAGCTTTGGGACAAAAACCTTTCATGTTGTCACCCATTTCAAGTTGGCTTTGTGCGGCCAACGGACGTATTGCTTGACTGTGGGGCACGGAGCCTCCCCTGTGGATGGGACCTAGCAATGTCTGAGAAACCCAACTGATCAGGTGGAAAGAAGCACTGTGCTGTGGAATAATCTTTTTGTACACTGTTACTATGTATTACTCTCATTGGTTAATAAAAGCTGATTGGTCAATAGCTAGGCACGACTTTCAGGGCAGAGAGGATGCTGGGAAGAAGAAGGGCAGAGTCTGAGGAGTCACGAGCAGAGAGAGAAACCAGATGAACGTGCCACGTTGAAAGAAGGTACCGCCACGTGGCACAGGGTAGATAAGAAATGGGTTAACCTAAGTTATATGAGTTAGCGAGAAACAAGTCTAAGCTATTCGCTGAGCATTTGTAATTAATATATTAGGTCTCTGAGTGGTTATTTGGTAGCAACTGCTGGGACACAGAGAAACTCCAATGCCAGCACTCAACTAGAGGCGCTGGCTTGAGACCAAGGCAGGGATAGCAGCTGGGAGTTAGCCCAGAGAGGGAGCTGGCAACGGTGTGGGAGCTGAGCAATCTGGGTAGACATTTCTGCAGTGGGAGGTGGCAGTTCTTCTCACCAGGCCAGTTCCACCGTGTGGGTCTGAGGGTTGTAACCAGAGCTCAGCCTGGAGCCTGTTCCTCCAGCTTCTGTGCTTATATGAGCTACTTAATAAACCCCTGCGGTCTCAGCTAGTCAGTGTGGGTTTTATTGTTGAGACCAAGAACCTGACCCGGTTTCATTGGTTACAGTATCAGTCAAGGGTTTTCTCTAATTCTAAAGTGGACGTATATCTCTGTTATCTGATTTGTTTCCTTTAAATGAAATATTTTTTTGAACCCCTGGCCATCAAGGAGTAAGATTTGCACATATTTATCTTACACAACTTTCTGGTACCGAAGTCCCAGATCCCCAAATTCTGGGTAGCTGACGTTCCTAGACAATTCCTGTAAGTGGTTATAATCATAAAAGCCACACGGAGACTTCATGGCACAGGTCGTTTGACTCTCCTCCCCCAGATTGTTTTATGGCTGGGCTGTAAAAAGGAAGAGAGTGAGGAGGAGAGCAGACTCACCCACTAAACCCACACCCGCCCTGTATTCAGCTGATTGCCTAGGTCCTGGTATGTGCCCGTGTGGGATGGGAAAATGAGACTCCTTCCCCTTTCTCCTCTGACTTGACCCAAGCGTGTAGACTTAACCAATACAATACTAATCTTTCCACTGTACTCCAGATGTTGAGGAATTTATTCTGTCCCCTATTCTGCCGTGAACAGTGACCAAAAAGACCCCCTTGCATTACACAGATCTTTTCCTCCCAAAAAAAAAAAACGAGGAACCACAACAGAGCAGTGATCACTCTGAGCAAAGTCAAAAGGTCAGTGACAAAATATTTTCAATTCATATCATAAATGGCTGATGTCCTGGTGTAAAAAGGTTTTGAAAATCAATCAGGTAAAGACCAAAACTATCCCAGAGAGAAACAGGCCAACAGAGAGGTAGTTTATGGAAGGAAACAGACGAGATAGGCTAAGACAGACAGCTCTTCAACATATGCAAAGGAAAAAGATGTGGGTTTCAAATACGATGCTGACATTCCACTTTTTAACCTCTTAGCATGCTACAGACCAAAATGTAGGCCAAACCATGGTGCTGGCAAGAGCTGGCGAGATGGGTATCCTTACTGGTGAAAGTATAAACTGGAACTTCTAGGAGGCAGGTTACAATTACACAGACTCCTAACTGGCATTCCAGCCCTGGGAATTTAGTCTACAGATACACTTACACATACACGAATCAGATTATGGACAATTGCAGTATGTGGGTGAGAGCAAAATAAACACTTTCCTATCATCTGAAAGTAAAGAGAACGGAAACTGTATCTTGACCAAACGACTAAGCTGCCTTCATCCTGGCCTCTCTGCGTCCCAAGCCTGTCTTCTGAGGGGATGATCCTTATTAGGATAAGAAGGGGATTCATACAGAGTGCTGGAAACTGCAAAGGGCATGCAGAGCTGCTAAGAGTCACACACACACACACACACACACACACACACACACACACACGATGCTGAGATGCAAAATGAAATACCTTGCTTAGAACAAGGCTTTGTGGGCCAGCAAGAGAGTTCCAGGGTAAGAGCTCAGGTTGCCAAACCCAATGACCTGAGTTTCATCCCTAGGACTCACAAGGTGGGAGAAGAGGAATAATTTCCACCGACGGTCCATGCAGCTCCTCCCCCACACCTCCCCACCTTGCGCATGCGCGCACACACAAAATGTAATAGAAAATGTAAAGGGGGCTCTGCAGTTCAGTCATCCAAGCTCCCCTGGGTTCTGTTTCAAACTAAAGAGGGGCAGGGGAAGAATCTTCTAGACCCACTCACTGTCTTGCCACGGGGACATGGGTGGAGGAAGAGCTGCCCTTGATGAGCAACCCCCACCGTGGTAGACCTTTTTCTCTGCAGAGAAGGAAAGACTCACCCAGCTCACACAGGCACATGGAGAAACCCCTGTTGGGATCAGGGCGTTTCAGTGCTCCGGTGCCTTTCCCCACCAGAATTCCAGCCAGCCATTGTCTGGGCAGCAAGGTCCCCAGGAAACACTACGCACGATAATATTCCATGTGAATAGCGCCCCTTGAAGAGAGAATAACTCAGATGTTGTCCACTGGAAATGAGAGTGTGTCAGCCCTGCAGGAAAAAAAGGATCCTCATTCAAAGGTGAGAAAGAATCGGAAAGGAAACAGCACGGATCTTTACAAAAATACTCGAATCAATGGGGCCAAGCCAGGGGCAACCGGCAGACAACACACAGAAGGGTCTTGCCACGAAACTGGTGAAAACCACGATCAAAATTAATCTCTGTGAACTCTAGGACCTAAAGAAAAATCATCTGTCTGACAGGCACAGATGAAAAGTTTCAAGGGGAAAAAAAAAAAAAGTCAAGGCAACTGAGGATGAAAGATGAGTTGGCATTCCCCCCCCTCCCTTGGGGAAGAGTTGCGTACAATAAAGCCTTAGATGTATACTGTGGTGATTTTTTAAAGTAACCACACCCATGTAACCAGCCCTCAGACACAGATACGGAGCAGTACCCACACCCATGAAAGTTCCTTCATGCGCCCTCACAGTCAAATGTCTTCTGGTAGAAGGGAGCATTCGTTTCTCTTGGAGATAGAGAGGGTAGATTTTATCTTTTTTCTAGGTTAGCATGCGACGTAGTGAGTCTCATTGTGGCATCCTCATCCATACATCTTTATAATTTGTTCTTGTTTGTGCCCCTCCCCCACTGCCCTCTCCAGAATTCTCCTCTCGCTGGTTCCCTTTCTTCCCAACTTCTGCTTTCTTACAGAATTTCTTATTTCGTTACTGTTTCCCTCTGCCCTTAAGATCTCTTCTTCCTTTCTCATGATTCCCTCTCTAATTTAGTGACCTACAAACACATATGAAAACACACACACACACACAATATATGCATTATATGATTTTAAATCGAAATTCTGCATATGAGAAAAACCATATAAAATATGTCTGAGTCTGGCTTATTTCACTTCACGTAGAGATCTCAAGCTGCATTCGTTTTCTTACAAATGTCATGGTTTCATTTTTTTATGACTCAATAAAATCCCGTTGTATATATGTACCATGATTTCTTTATCCATTCATCTGTTGATGTACAACTAGGCTGGCTCCCTTTCTTGGCTATTGTGAGTAGTGCAGCTACACACATGGATATGTAAATATCTCTGTGTGGTGTGTTCACTTAGAGCAGCTGGTCATACGGTAGTTCTATTTTCTTTTTAGTTTAGTTTTGTCTGTTTTTGTTTTTCAAGACAGGGTTTCTCTGTGTAGCCCTGGATGTCCTGGATCTCACTCTGTAGACCAGGCTGGCCTCAAACTTGGAGATCCGCCTGCCTCTGCCTTTCGATTGCTGGGATTAAGGGCGTGCGCCACCACCCAGTCTATTTTCTGTTTTTTTAAGGAACTTCTATATAGATTTCCATAGTGGCTACACAAGTTTATATTCCTACCTGCAGTAAATAAAGGATCCTCACCAAGGCAGGCAGTGGTAGCCCACACCTTTAATTCCAGCACTTGGCAGGAAGAGGCAGGCAGGTCTCTGAGTTCAAGGCCAACCTCGTCTATACAGTGAGTTCCAGGACAGCCTGGGCTACACAAAGAAATCCTGTCTCGATAAACCTAGATAGATAGATAGATAGATAGATAGATAGATAGATAGATAGATAGATGATAGATAGATAAGGGTTCCTCTTCCTCGACATCCTCACCAGCATTGCTGTCATTTTTCTTTTACTGGAGATAGCCATTGTGACTGGGATCAGATGGAATCTCAAAGTAGTTTTAATTTGCATTTGCCTGATGATTAAGGATGTTGAACACTTTAAGTATGTATTTATCTATCTCCCTTCCTCCTCCTTCTCTCTCTCTCTCTCCCTCTCCCTTCCTCCCTCTCCCTCTCTCTCTCACACACACACAATCTTCTATTGATTACTAGTTAGTCCATAAGCCCCTGTATTGATTGAGCACACTGGTTTTGTGCCGTCTAATTTTTGCAGTTCTTTGTATACCCCAAATATTAACGATCTGTTTGATGTGCAGTTGGCAAAGCTGTTTTTCTCATTCCATGAGCCATCCCTTCACTTTGGGAGCTGTTTCCTTTGCTGTGCAGAAGCTTTCTCTTTTTTCTTTTTTTTTTTTTTTTCCCTTTGTTTTTTTTTTTTTTTTCTGTATGTGAGCTTGCATAGCGTGGTGTTCTTATTCCTCTCCATTGTGGCTGTTCCTGCGCGTCCCAGCTCACTGTGACCTCACTGTAATTTGGATTTGCATTTCCGTGATGTTTGGAAATCTTTAGTGTTGCTGTTTCTGGGCCTTTTGGCTAAGATCAAGTGTGAATCATGTTAGTGTTTATCTTTTGTAATGTGCAAAACGTACACTATTTTAACTGGATTGTCCATCTTTTCCTTTCTGAAATGAAGGTTCTTTATATATTCTATAGAGGAGTCTTTTACCATATATATAAATAATAAATATATATACTCAATAACTTCTGTAGCCTGTTAGAGAAAACAATGCTTACCTCAAAGCTATGGAGACATTCTCCCATTGTAAAAATGCTTTATTCATTTAACTTTCAGTTAGTTTTATAATGTCAGTGTATGGAGTAATGCAGGAAATCGTTGTTGTTGTTGTTGTTGTTGTTTTTCCCAGTTGTATAGCCTGTTGGCTCAGCACTGTTGCTGACCAGACCTCATCAATACCCGGGAAACAAGGAGTCTTCCTTCCCATGTACAGGTCTGACTCCGGAGCCCAGAGTGGGAAGCCATCCGACACCAGCTGCGTAGGCACTTCCTGTGTGTCCACGTCTCTCCTTCCCACTGCTGCGCGGACTTCTTCTGTCCTGGCTCCTGGCAGAGCTCCTCATGCAGAGAGACTGCCTGAAAGGTGCTGGTCTGGTTTAATTTTTGTTGCTGGGATAAACCACTGGCCCCAAAGCAACTTGGAGGCAAGGGTTTATTTTAGCTTACACTTCCAGGTAGAAGTCCGTCACTGAGGGAAGTCAGGGCCCGAATCTGGAGGGGGAACCACGGAGGAAGGAGGGTCCCTCTCTAGTTTTCTCCCTGACTCACGCTCAGTTAACTTACTTACACAGTCCAGACGGCTGCCTAGGGATGGTACTGCCCACAGTGGGCTGGGTCCTCTGACATCCATTTAACAATCAAGAAAAATGTCCCACAGACATGCCCATAGGCCAATCTGATAGAGGCAATTCCTCAGCTGAGGTTCCCTCTTCCCAGGTGACTCTAGGTTGTGTTGAGAATAAAACTAATCAGCATAGAGGGTGAAGGTTAGGAAAGGTGGAGAGAGGGGGAAGAGAGGGAGGAGAGGACTGGGATAGATTACTCCTCCCACCTTCCCCAGACCTTAGACCCTTACCTGCATAGACCCTTACCTGCATACCGAGGGGACAGCAAAGACTTCCTCCACTGACCAGCTTTAAAGGGATAGCTGGAGATAAAAAAATAAAGCGGGGCAGTGGTGGCGCACGCCTTTAATCCCAGCACTTGGGAGGCAGAGCCAGGTGGATCTCTGTGAGTTCGAGGCCAGCCTGGGCTACAGAGTGAGTTCCAGGAAAGGGCGCAAAGCTATACAGAGAAACTCTGTCTTGAAAAACCAAAATAAATAAATAAAGTTGCCTCCATGGTCGCAAGACACAAGTCCTGCTTGTTCAAGGAGCCAGCTCCACAAAAGAACTCATTAAGAGTAAATGCAAAGATTTAAACTTTAGCACACGGGTTTCCCATTCCTAACTACTGCTTATCACTAATGATTGGGAAGCGCTGGTCAGCTACACGAAGGATAGAGGTTGATGATACGTGTAGCGATCAAAAGAAAAAATAAAAAGCCTGCAAGCATGTGTGGCCTCTCTCAACTACTCATGCTTGAAGAAAGCTATCTATGGTGAGAGAATGCATGACGTGTTTAATACCCGGAATAAACAAATGAAAATCAAAGCCAGCGGCCACTGCTCACCTGGCTCACGCTCATAACAAGTAACTTAATTATAGTCTTACCTCCATTATTCCACACGTAAGAAGCAGAGTCGCTCTTCTCCCCATCAATGAAGACATCTCTCAAACATTCTATAACTATCGAAGCCTGTAGTGGGTAGCCATTCCAGCTTTGATCTGGAAGCTCCAACCCCCATTGAGGCTTCAGTAACAGTCACGCCTACAAGGCGGGGCTGAGAGAGGACCCTGAAGACCTGAGATCCGGATGCGGGGGCTCTCTTGGTTCCTGGACCCAGGACGCTGAAGGTAGACGGAGTAGAGTTCTCCAGAGAACACCGCCGGACTGCGCTACACCTTTCCCGGACCCTGTAACCTATCCCTTCATATAGTGGTATTCTATTTGTACTGAAATGTGATTTTATTTGTATGTTAATAAATAAAGTTGCCTAGAGGTCAGAGTTGTTAGCAAGCCATAGCGAGAGCCAGGCGGTGGTGGTGCACGCCTTTAATCCCAGTACTCGGCAAGCAGAACTAGGTAGATCTCTGTGTGTTCAAGGATACCGCCAACATTGGAGACACACGCCTTTGATCTCAATACCAACCATAGAAGACCTGGAGGTCTGTACAGAGAGGCAGTGATGAGACAGCCACGTAGTTGGGTTTACAACCAATGAGAAGGAAGAACCAGAACTCTTTATAAGTCAAACGCACAGGAAGTAGCTCCCTTTTCGGAGAGGTTTCTTGGCGGAAGAAGCTAGCCAGCAGCACGCGGGTAAGCTCCTAACTCTCACCTCTTTGGCTTTTATCTTTACCTTGGCTCTGTGTTTCTTATTTAATAAGACGGTTAGATACATCTACATTTTCACTTGTAAGTTACCCCACAAAATAAACCTCCCTTTTAACTACATGGAGTGGCCTTAATAATTACACCAATAGAAGCCAATCAACAAAGTTTTCTGTGCCATTCTTAGTTCCCAAGCTGTTTTCCACTGTGTTGGAGACTGGACAACACACTTATTTCTTCAGATCACATGCAAACAAGAATTTTATTTTTTTAAATCCTGACCCTTCTCCTTTATAATCCTGAGTTATAAATGTCTCCATTAAACACCAGATCTTCAGGCTAGAGACAGCACAGCAAAACTGTGAACTTATTCTTGGCTTTAGTGTGGCCTTGGGAAGATACGGCAGGAAGCATGCAGAAGTGACTTTCATCTTTCCGGGTGCCTGTGTCATATTCAGGTGTTTTAATTAGAAATTTGGGCCAGGCAGTGGTGGCACACGCCTTTAATCCCAGCACTCGGGAGGCAGAGGCTGGCGAATCTCTGTGAGTTCGAAGCCAGCCTGGTCTCCAAAGCAAGTTCCAGGAAAGGCGCAAAGCTACACAGAGAAACCCTGTCTCGAAAAACAAAAACAAAACAAAAAAAAAAAAAGAAATTTGTTTGTTACACTGCATACAAAACATTAACTTTGAAATGGGTGTAAAGGCACAGGGCTTTAATCCCAGCACTTGCGAGACAGAGGCAGACATATCTCTGTGAGATGGAGGCCAGCCTGGTCTACACAGTGAGTTCCAGTACAGCCAGGGCTACATAGTGAGACTCTACCTTGAAAAAAAACAAAAATCAACCCAAACCAATCAACCAAGCAAACAACCAAAAAGCTGTATCTTCTAATTATCATTTACAACAATTAATTTTAACTTTCAAAAGAGCTACTAGAGAGGATTTTCCAGAAGTTTTTCTAATTACCTTGCTGGCCTAGACCAGTATGTAGACCAAGCTGATCTCAAACTCACAGAGATCCTCCTGCCTCTACCTCCTGAGCACTGGGATTAAAGGTGTGCCCACCATGCTTAACTAAGGAGTACAGTTATTACATGATATTTCTATACACATCAAGTTTCCCAAAACTTGGCAGTTCATATCACAGACAAGGGCACATTTTCTCAACTATTAAGTGTCCCTCAAAATAAATAAGAAAATTGGAGTCTTCGAGACGGCTCAGCAGGTAAAGGCACCTGCCGTGCAAGACTGACAACCTGAGTTAGACCCCTAGACCCCACAAAAAGGTGGAAGGAGAGAATCAGTTCCGCCATGTTGCTCTCTGACCTCCACACAAGCACATGGCACAGATTCACACACACATCGTGTACATTCATGTACCATAGGAATAAATGCATTTTTTTTTCTTCTGGAGACAGGGTTTCTCTGTGTAGCCCTGGCTGGGTGTGATAGCATAGGCTTGTAACTCCGGCACTTGGGAAGTGGAGACCGGAGGATTTCGAGTTTAAGGCCAGTCTGGGCTACATAGCAAGACCCTGCCCGCCCCACCACACACACAGAGAGAGAGAGAGAGACAGAGACAGAGAGAGAGAGAGACAGAGAGAGAGAGAGGTGACATCTTAAGTAAGAAAGCATTATTACATCTACCTATAGATTGGAGAGATCTAAAAGCTTGAGGGCCTGGAATTGACAAGGCTGCAGGACGAGGGTTTCATACACTACTGGTGCAATCGTGAACTGGTACAACTCCTTGAGGGAATCACTGGACAAACATTAAAATGACAGACAGGACTGGGGGTGGAGCTCAGTGGTAAAGTGCTTGCCCAGCATGGGTACAGCCCTAAGTTCAAGTCCCAGGAAATGAAAACAGGGTGTACAGTTTTGTTTAAACGTTTACTAAAAAAAAAAAAAATGATATTTTGTGTAAATTATACCTTGATTTTTAAAAACTAGAAAGTTCATGCTGGTGTCTTTGAAATAAATGCCACACTGACTTTAAAGAGAATGGGTTTGACCTACCCATATTCTGCTGTTAATATTATGCTTAATGAATGTTAAGATATAGTACATTAAAAACTGAGGGGACAGATCTGGATATAGTGGCACATGTCTGTGACTCCCTAAGGCAAAAGGATCATGTGTTCAAAGGCAGCCTGAGCCACCTAGCAAATTCCAGGTCAGCTTGGGTGTATATAGTGAGATCCTGCCACAAAACTATCAACTAAATAAACAAATAAATGAGAACTTAAGGGTGCAGAATGGTAGATGAAGCATGTTCCTTTTAAGTAAAAACAAATGCTGTCATATATTTGGTCATATAAACAAGTCTATATACAGGTATTATGTGTAGAATTATGCACACAGTGACGACCTTTGGGGAGGAAGCCTAGAAGATGAGGGGACTTTCTCTGTACATGTTTTTTTTTTTTATTCTATTTGGAATTTTTTTATTACTGTATGCATTATTTTTCAAATGTAATAAAACTTTAAAGTTGGGGAGATGCTGGGTGTGGTGGTTCACACCTTTAATCCCAGCACTCAGGAAGCAGAGGTAGGTGAATCTCTGTGAGTTTGAGGGCAGCCTGGTCTACATAACAAGTTCCAGACCAGTCAAGGCTACATACATAGAGAGACCCCCATCTGAACAAAACAAACAAACAACAAACAAACATCTTGGAGAGGAATTTCAAACACATATACCCTTGGTACAAGGAAACAAACTCCACTTCTAGAAATTCATTTCAGATAGACACTCAAGGGCTGGGATGTAGCAAAGTGGTGGACCACTTGCCTAGCACGCAGGAGGCCTGAGGTTCCATCCCCAGCACTGAAGGAAAAATAAATTAAAAAAAAAGATAGCACACCCAAGGTCAGGTTGACATATGGACAGGTTTATGACAGCATGGTTTATAATGGCCGAAGTCTGGAGTCCGTCGAGACACACACAGAAGGATGCTGTTGAAAGCGTGCATTGTGCAACTGTGACATCCTGAGGCTGTCAAAAGGCAGGAAGACGCTCTGTAGACATGAAGATGGACGCCAGTCTACGACTCCTTCAGTGGCCTGCGGAAATGGCTCAGTAGGAATTTCACTTGTGTTGCAAGTGTGAGGACCGGACTTTGGTTCCCCAGAACCCACATAAAAGCTGGGGAGGTTTGGCAGCCACCTAGAATCCTAGCGTCAAGAGGCAGACACAGGGGATCCTTGGGGCGAGCTGGCAAGAGACTCTGCTTCAAAAAATAGAAGTGTTGAGCAAGTGAAGACACCCCACATTAACTTCCTGCTTGCACACGCCCATGCATGCGTGTGCACATGCATGCACACTCACACACATGAGAACACACATACATACACACATGCATACATACACAGGAACAAAGAAACACAGAGAGAGAGAGAGACAGATAGACAGACAGACAGGGAGAGATCTTCAATGAAGAGTAAGGTGCCCCGTTGCTGAGGTAAGGGGGAGGGTAACATTTACTCAGGTCACATCTCCTAATAGTGCCACTCCCTACGAGCCTATGGGGGCCATTTTCATTCAAATCACCACAGACTACAAGTGGAAGTATAAGCCAAATAGACCCTTCCCTCCCCAACTTACTTTTGGTCATGGTGTTTCATCATAGCAATAACCCTAAACAGGACAGTCAGGGTGTTTCATTATAGCAACAGAACCCTAACTAAGACAAATCCCCTCTGGAGAGAGGAAATGGACATACGAGGATGGAAATGAGATGGTCACTTTGTACCTTTGACTTCAGAGGCCTGTGAACTATTATCTATTAAAAATAAAAACCAGTGTTCTGATCCAGCACCACTAACATAGTTGTATGATATTCAACAGAGGAGTTGCCTATGGAGATAACGTCAATCAATAGCACAATCAATGTGTACGTTAGTGGCAAAATGAGACAGAATTGTCATATGTTTTCCACTGTGCCTAAAAAATAAACTGGAAACAGAGCAGGAGAGGGTGCTCAGCAGCTGAGAGGCTACTCTCCTAGAGGACCCAGGTTCAATTCCCAGCTCCCACATCATGACTTACCCACTGCCCATAACTCCAGTTCCAGGGACCTGATACCTCTTCTGACCTTGAGGGTACTGCATGCTTGTGGGGCACAGGCAAAGCACACCTGCATATAACAAATAGAAAAGAAACACATTGGGCCTGTTTCTGGGGATTGCTCCAGGTGAATAAACCGGTTAGCCACTGACCTTACCCTGTATCATCATGGCCTGTCACAAAAGATTTCTTATAGTTTGACAAGGTTGGGGCACCTAAGGTAGAGAGTGACAAAAGTCCTCAAAGGGAGTGGTTGGAGATTTAGCTCAGTGGCAGCATGTTTGATTAGCAAGCAAAAGGCCCTGGGTTCAGTCCTCAGCTCCAAGCGGGTGGGGGTGACCTAGGGGAAAGCTGGCATCATTGATTTGGGAACTTCTCTGCAGAGAAACATTGCTCCACAACGCTCTTCATCTCCAGACTCAAATGGCCCTCAGCCAGGCCCAGAGAGCGTGGTCACAGCAGCTGTATCAATCTGCTGGGTCTGTTTCCCACAAGGGTGCTGCTGGAGCAAAGACATGGCCAGAGGAACTTGAGACTCACCCTCTCAGATCACTTCAGAATGAGAGGTTTGTGTCTACCAATGAGTCGTCAGTATTTCTAGATGTGGCCAACGCTGTCTTATTCCATCATATTGAGAGACAATTTTGACTCAAAAGGGAAACCAATATTCATGCCCAGTCTTGAAGAAACTGCTCCTAGGTCATATTGTCACTGCAAAGGTTAGGTTGCATTAAACATATACTTCAGGGAGTGCTGACTTAAACTCTTCTGTGACAAGTGGGCATTATTGTTTAGTGAGGTGGGTGAAAATTTTTGAATATTACTTATCATTCGTTCCCTACCTGTCTTCTATATTGGTTTACAAAATACTCAGGGTCTGAGAACTTTCTTGTATAAGTTAGAACTCTTTTGGTCACGTGCAAGAAAACACATGACCCAAACAGAGGCTTAAGCAAAACATGAGTTTTCTGGATTATGTAACAAACAAAAGTCCAGAGCTTCCTCTCCTGCTTCCCCCATCTCAGCGCTGTTCCCCGACTGGTTCCCACTCAAAACTATCAATATTGCCATAGCAATTCCCAGGGCTCACATCCCCTCCGGCAAAAAAATAAATGAATAAATAAAAATCGAGCAGGACATAGACTGCTGCAGGATTCCACCAAGTACTTCTCACTGGCTCCCAATGGAACTGTTCAACAGTCAGTCTGAGCAGATGAATCTCTCCCACTAGAAGAAGCTCTGTGCCCGAGCCGGGAGGGTGAAGCCCCGGCATCGGAGCCACACCGGGGAGGCCAGGGTTCCCACGGAAGTGGAGGCTTCGTGGAGGGCAGTGAGAACAGCTGTCTGTGGGCAGCTGTAGCTTAGGATAATTGCTGTGCAATGGGAATCCAGCAGGAGTGAGGGTCTGCCAAAATAAGCAAGAGACACTGAACGAAAGTGGGAAGTGTACGCGAGAGAATTACCCCAGTCCCGCCATGTTAACGTTTTAAAGAAGTCGATGTTTCTGGAGTTGACGTGTAATTTCAAAAAGAAAGAATAATTGCTTTATTCTTCAGAACTTACAAAAAAAAAAAAAACCCTCCATAAAATGATCTTTGAGAAGAAAATTTTATCCTGAGAGTCACTGGGAATATGATTACTCTTCTAAAAGCATGTCAGACATAAAAGACGCGCTGGGAACCCACTACTGTCAGTTCTAGATGGAATGTCTACTTTGCAAATGATTTATTCTCCATGTAAGGCTCTCTTCTACAATATGTAAATTGGAGGTGATTCGTACAACTCCGTGAGAGCCAGAGTAAGAAGTTTGGGTTAGAAGGAGTGGCTTTTAAGAATAGTTTTATTGTTAGTCTCAATATTCATCAAGTCTCTGATTGGCAGGAAATTTAGTTCAAATCCTGTTTCTAAGTCACTGCAGAGAATGAGCAATTATCAAAGGAAGAAAAACCATCTCTCTGAATCGGCCTTGGCTCGCGCGTTGACATGCGACGTCTCCTGAGCCCCTCTGGCAAGCACCATCCGCAGCCTAGCCAATAGCTCTTTCCCACATCTTTCTTGATTAAAAGAGCAACAAACAAAAAAAACACGTTAAATATGTAAATAAAAGTCCTATTTGCTCCGGAAGTGCAAACCGAGAGCTCAGCTGCACGGTCTCAGTAAACCAGGGCGCTCCGTGTTCTCTCTGTCCCTGAAAAGGGACGTGTGATGAAGTTGCCCAGGAATTCTGCAAAGAGCCTCCATTTTTTCTTTCCACTTAGGGAGACTCAGGCTCCTGTGCGGGCCTTTCTTCCTTCGCCATGGCTCTCTGAAAGCGATATTTTGAGCGTTGGCGCCATCCTGTGGCCACAACGGGAAAGCCACTAGCAGAGCCGCGCCCCCCCCCCCCAACCCCCAGAGCTTCTAGACATCTTAAATGGCACGTTATGGGTGGGGCTGAGCCACCTTTAACTGCACATCTTGTTACTTCCAACCCAAATAGTCCCGAAATGACGTCTCCTCAATTTTTTTTTTTTACTTGAGGTTGACATTAAAAAAAAAAAAAATCACACAGCTAAAATCTGAGGTTATGTACTTGCCTTGTAAAAGCTAAAACAAAGGATCGACTCATTCTGGAAGAACAGGCATTTCTTTTGAGGATTATTCCTGGTAATTTCCTAGATGTATATAGTGTATTTGATCTCACTGTCTTCTCTTGACCCTCCCCTCCCTCAACGAACCCCTTCTTCTTAACTAGGGCCCCTTGAGTTTGTCTAGGGTTGCTTGAATGAGCACAGGGGTCATTTACCAGAGTACAGGCAATTTACCAGCGGCTACTCCACAGAAGAAAACGTCTCTCTTACGCCATAAACTACGAATAGCTCTTCAAGGAGGGGTCCCCATGTTGGAGACCTGACGGGCCTAATCTTGTGCAGGTCTTTTGCAGGTTACTGATGCTGGGAGTTCGTGAGTACCTATGATGGCCCTGTGGAATCCAGAAGACTGGCTAGCATTCTTTCTGTTCTTTGATGTTCTCTGAGCCTTGGAGGCGCTGGTGTCTTGGTTAGGCCTGATTACCCAGCAGACACCGGCTCTCAGCACTTGGACCGGTTATGAGTCTCTGAAGTCACCGTCACTCACCGCAAGAATAAGCTTCTCTGACCAAGGTTGACGGTTAGCACTACTCTGTGGATATAAATGTAAATATCTAAAAGGCAGCTTGGTGGGCACAACGGGTCCATTTAGTAAATTAACAGTGATAACCGCCCTGCTTTGGGCCTATGGTATCCCCACCCATTGTCTATTGATCCGTTTTATAATACCAGGCATGAAATCCCTCCAAAATGGAAGCAGAAGGTGGTTGGTTACCCTCAAAACAGTCACCACTATTACACCATTGGGCACATCTGGCCTGGCAAGTTGAAGCTTGCAGTCTCTACAGCTGGATAAGACATTTAAGATTTTTCTCCCCTGGTTACCTGAATCTTGCATCTTTTAGCACAATGAAAGCTGGCGGGCAGGGCGGAAGCCTCCATCGCAGTTCTAGCTTGCTCTCCCTCCATCCTACGGGCAGAGCGTGTGTGCTCTTAGCCATGGGGTCCTACTCTCTAGTTCTGGTGGGCCACCAAGAGTAGTGCAAATAGCTGTATTGTTTTTGGGGGGCAGGGGTCTCCTTGACCCACACCCCAAACCCAGCCCTGGAATTTTCATTTAAAGCCTCTGGCTTTCTGGGAACAATGTTACCTATCCGTGCAGGGCACCTCCGCCCAAACACCTTTTTAAAGTTAGTTTACAAAGCAGTCGATTCCATAAAGCTTTTTTCACACATTGTGAATTTCGGTGAACCCTCTCCCGGCTCCCTATTCTCCCGGCTCCCTCCTCTCCCGGCTCCCTCCTCTCTCCCAGTCTCCTGCCCCCTCCCCAACAGCTGTTTGTCCACTATCCTAGTCATTTAAATTTGATCCCAGGGTCTATAAAAACAATCAAGTTAGACACCCCCCCTTTTTTTATCATTTCCTTTGGAATGCCATTAAATCAGTTTATTAGGAAGAGAACACTCCCTCACAGCTGACACCTGTCCCCCTGTCTCAACTATGACAATCAGTGAAATTTGAGGGGGGTTTTGAGCCTGTGGTAAGGAAGAACTTGCACTGAAATGTCATCTAATTTTTAGAATTTATTTTTGACTTATGTGTGAAATCACAATAGTACACATGCACTGTTGGGTACATTTAACACACTAAGTAATGTTTCAATCAGACTGAACATACTTATCTCATTAAATACTCAGCCTTTCTTTATGGAGAATACTTTCATCAATGCTTCTAGCTTGTTGGAGTACATTGCTAGCTATTCTACACAGAAGAAAATGTAACTATCAGACGGAATTCAGACAGAGGGTCTTTGTACTCTCCTTCAACTTTAAAGTTTAAAAGTGAAGATTTGTATGTTCACAAATCTTAAAAACTAAAAAGTTATTTTTATTAACATCCACTCTCCTTAAAGCCTCAATATTTTCCCTTCCTCTCTACTCCTCATCCTCCATGCCATACCCCCACCCCCGAATTCTATCCTCATCTTTGTGGGGTAGTGTTCTTAGTTTCCTACTTGACTGGAGACTCAAGCCAAGCCCAACATGGTTTTCTTACTCTGTATCTTCCTTGGACCCTGTTCCAGAGTGTGTTTGTTGTTGTTTTTGCTCTTTTGGGGGGCCTGCCACCCAGCTCCCAAATGAATGACACCGAGGCTTATTCTTACTTATAAATGCCTGGCCTTAGCTTGGCTTGTTTCTTGTCAGTTTTCCTTAAAGCCTCTGGGCTTTTCCCGTTCTCTTACTTCTGTAAATCTTACTCCGTGTCTTGCTGTGTAGCTGGGTAACTGACCCCTGGAGTCCTCCTCCTTTCCTGGCTACTAGATCTCTCCTTCTGTTTATTCTGTCTGCCTGCCAGCCCTGCCTATCCTTTCTCCTGCCTTGCTATTGGCCATTCTTTATTAGACCATCAGGTGTTTTAGACAGGCACAGTAACACAGCTTCACAGAATTAAAAAAAATGCAACATAAACAAAAGTAACACATCTTAAAAGAATATTCTACAACATGTGTTTTCCAAATAGCAACATCTTCTTATGTCTACAGCATTCTAAGCACTTGTGTGTGTGGGGGGGGGGTTGTTGTTGTTTGTTTGTTTGTTTGTTGTTTTTCTCCTTTGCTTTGCAATCTTAAGCACACTGAATCCTTATGGGGGTGGGAGACTTTTAAAACGTCTGCACATCCAAGCTCCGTTACATGAATTCTGATTCAGTGGATCAAGAGTGGGGTTATTTTTGGCCAAACAACCTATGATTTTAGGATTTGCCTTTTCCTTAAAACTTTCTTTCATCAGTTTCATTCTGTAATTAGGGAAGAGGGAAATGGATGCTGGTTAGACCACCAATTTCTGTTCAATAGTATATAGTTACACTTGGATTTTATTTTTATTTACTGTGGCGGTGGGGCAGCGGCGGCGGGGACTGGGGGGTTATTTCAGAGCATATGTGAGGCTCAGAGGACAACTTGTGAGAGTTGGTTCTCTCCTTCCACCATGTGGACCCTGGGGATTGAACTCAGGTTGTCAGGCCTGCCTTTATCCACAAAACTACCTCTGGCTCCTAGACCTGAATTTTAAAATAATGAGAAATATGTGAAAGTGCACACATGCACACACACACAGTAAAAATGGTAGATTAAAAAGTGACCAAGGAAGGCCCTCTGTAGTCGAAAGTTTTCTCCAGTCCTACCTGGTCCCGCGGTCCCTCAGCCACTTATAAAATTCAGAGGCTTAGTATTATTTATAAATTGTATGGCCTATCACAGGCCCCTTGTTAGCTAGCTCTTGTATCTTAAATTAACCCATTTCTATTAATCTATGTTTTGCCACATTTTCCATGGCTTTACCAGTCTGCTGGCATGTTGCTCCTTAGGCAGCAGGCTGACGTCTCTCAGATTCCGCCTTTCTCTTTCCTGTCTCTCTCCTTGGATTTCCCGCCTGCCTCTAAGCTGCCTTGCCATAGGCCAAAGCAGATCTCTGAGTTTGAGGCCAGCTTGGTCTACTGAGTGAGTTCCAGGACAGCCAGTGCTACATAGAGAAACGCTGTCTCCAAACAAACAAACAAACAAACAACAACAATAAAAAAATGTATTACTAGCTAGGCATGATGGCGTACACCTTTAATCCCAGCACTCAAGAAGCAGAGGCAGGTAAACCTCTGAGTTCAAGGCCAGCCTGGTCTACATAGTGAGTTTCAGGCCGGCCAATGGCTACATAGTAAGTCCCTATCTCTAGGCTGGAGAGATGGCTCAGCGGTTAAGAGCACTGGCTGTTCTTCCAGAGGTCCCGAGTTCAATTCCCAGCAACCACATGGTGGCTCACAACCATCTGTAATGAGATCTGGTGCCCTCTTCTGGCCTGCAGGCAGAACACTGTATACTAAATAAATAAATCTTTTTTAAAAAAAGACCCTATCTCAAAATAAATAAATAAACAAATAAGCAAACAAAAAAATCAACAACAAAACACACACAGAAACTAACCCAAAACCCTCTTACCAATCAATAAAAAGTATGGATATTCATGAATTATGGAAATTTCCTTTCATTGGGCCGTTTTCAAAAATTCATTAGCTTGAAAGAAGATAAAACCTTACAAAAATGTCAGCCAGCTGCGAGCTTCGTAAGCCCGCACGTTGGCCTCTTTCTGCTCCTCGCCTCATTCCTACCCTGGCTCCTTAAAGCCACTAAGGAAGAACACGACGCTCAGGAGCCAGTGTGGGAGAAAACAAAAACAGCTCTGCAGGATTTGCCCTGAGTCCTTCCTACCCACAGCGTAAAGCCCAGGAGGAGTGGTACACGCCTGTCATCTAGCACTTGGAGGTGGAGACAGGAAAATCAGAGGTTCAAGTTCACTTAAAAAAAAAAAAAAAAGCAATACACAGAATTGTGCCTGCAGCGCGTCCCGCAGGGGAAAGCATTTAATTACTGAAATGAGGCTGACTCCAGTGTTTGAGTGGATTTCCACTGGATATGTACCTCTGACAGATATTCACATCAACATGCAAAGGGCCCCGGCCTAGTAGTTTGGGTCCCACGATTGCTGCGCAGAGGTCTGCAATCAAACTACTCCTTCCACGAAGGTGAACATTTCGCCTCTGGGTGCCCTCGGTGTTTTCCGTAAGCCTTCGGTTTGTTTCGCTGCAGTATGTGTGTGTGTGTGTGTGTGTGTGTGTGTGTGTGTGTGTGGCTTCCTTCTTCTCTGTTCCAGGGATTCACCTGTCTCCTTGCATTTGTGAGCGGGTGCCTAGAACTGAGGAGCTTTCCAGGTATGTCTCCTTAAAACGCTGCTTCTGCCTCTTGGTCTTTTGAAAAGACAATTCAGCACGTTAGACGCTTCCGCTCCACCCTGTCGCTTTTCTTTGTTTTTCTCCCTGTGTTTCATTCTAAATGGTGTCTTGAACTCTCTGTAATTCGTTCTTAAACCCTACATTTAAAAGTGTTACGCTGGGCATGGTGGCGCACACCTTTAATCCCAGCCCTCGGGAAGCAGAGACAGGCGGATCTCTGTGAGTTCGAGACCAGCCTGGTCTACAAATCAAGTTCCAGGACAGACAGGGCTGTTAAACCGAGAAACTCTGTCTAGAGCGGGGGAAACGTGTTTATTTCTGTTCCTGTGTGTGAGTGCCCGAGTATGGTGTATGCACCAGAGAAGGACCTTGGGTGTCCTGCTCTCTAGCCTTCTCGACTTTATTCCTTGAGACAGAACCTCTCATAGAACCTGACCCCAGAGAGCCTCTTGCCTCCGCCCCTCACAGCCCTGGGGTAAAAGGCATCAACGCGGTCACCTGCAGATTTTTACATGGATGTGGGGATCTGAACTTGGTTCCTTAAGGTTGCACAAGAAGCTCTTACCAAACTCGAGGCTATCCTCTAGACTCTCCTCAGTTTATTTCTCTCTTAAAAATTTCATTGATGTTCATGTATGTGTCCCTGAGTGTGTGGATGTGCACTCCATGCGCGCAGCAGCCTATGGAGTTCAGAAAGGCAGTCTGATCACCTGCCTCTAACGTTACAGTTGCCTGTGCACTTGGTTCCTTGGATTCGAACCCTGGTCTTCTGGAAGAGCAGCCCGTGCTTTTAACCACTGAGCCATCTCTCCAGCCCTACCAGTTTGGTTTTTTTGTTTGTTTTTTAAATTTAGGTCACTCATTTCTATGGTTAGAATCTGCTGGGCATTTATTCGCTTATCTGTGGGGGGTGAGGTACTGGGGATCAAACCCAGGTCTTCATGTATGCAAGGTAAGACTATAGACCTGAGCCATACCCTTTCTCCTCTGTGGGTGTGGAACTAGGTGGGGTTCATACTTAGGTGGGTGTAGTGGCATGTGCCTTTAAATCCTAGCATTGGACACAGAGATGGGAGGGAGTCAGAGGCAGCCGGATCTTTGATTTCCAGGCCAGCCTGATCTATGGAGTGAGTTCCAGGACTGCCAGGGTGACAGAGAAATCCTGTCTTAAAAAGCAAAACAAACAACAACAACAAAAACAAGCCAATAAATAAATAAACAAAATTGCCAAGCTTCACTTTAACCTATCTGAGCTTGACATGAATCATTGCTTTACAGCCTAATTCTGAAATCGTTGAGGGCTCATTTCTGTAGTCCGTTTTATTTTATTTTATTTTCCTTGTTTATGGTGTTTTAATGGTTTTGTATACTTGGCCACTTTTCCCTCTCTTCTGGCAATTGTACTTTTAATTATTTGTAAAAATAACAGGAAGTCTACAATGATAATGCTTTTCTCCAAAGACAGTTTTCTTCTGCCAGACACTTGAGAACATGAACCACAATCCAGCTGTGCAGCTGGTCTATCCAATTGTCTCTCATTTCTTATGCACAACCCTTTAATCCCAACTCAAGGTGCATGGGCACTAACCCTGGCTGGCACGGGTTCTGGATGCTAACTTTTGTTCCCTGCACCCCAAACACTGACCAGGTGCTGATCAAATTACTGAATATTCTCAAGACAAAAGTGGCAGCACTCTGTGCAAACGACTACAGACTCGAACCTTCTCCCCTACCATAGACCATAGATTCATTCCTCACTGCTCTGCACTCGGTTCTTACATCCTGCTCTGGCCCTCTCTAGCTGTCCTCCATGGGGACACTTATCTTAACTACTTGATGTCATCCTTGGAAATGGAAGTCTAATTTCAACTTCCTCATCTCCTCCGCTGATGCGTCCTCTGACTCTCACAGACACTAAAAACACAGAGGACAAACGTTTTGGTGTTAATTTCTACAGATTTTTGCTGTATATTGCAGGGCAAATTACCTAACTTCTTATTTTCAATTCTGTGGGGGAAAAAATTAAAATTTAAATTCCTTGTCTTTGAGGAAATTAAGAGGAGATTAATGAAAGGAACTTAATGGAAAATAGAAGATAAGTCACTTGGTCCTGAGAACAAAATAAAATAAAACATTGTGTTACTCTCCATACTGTCTTAGTCTGTATGAAAAAGAAAATGGATTTATACCTTTTAAACTAGACAAACTTTTAAACCAGATAAAAATAAGATGGAGTCAAGATCTTAAGTAAGACTAAATTTGACTGTGTTCTGTGTCAGTCACAGCTGATGTAGATTTCTTTGGACTCTTTTCTCACTAAAGATGGAAACAAATAAGAATTCCTTTTCCCAGCCGAGCGGTGGTGGCACGTGCCTTTAATCCCAGCACTCGGGAGGCAGAGGCAGGCGGATCTCTGTGAGTTCGAGGCCAGCCTGGTCTACAGAGTGAGTTCCAGGACAGGCTCCAAAGCTACACAGAGAAACCCTGTCTCGAAAAACTAAAAAAAAAAAAAAAATCCTTTTCCATTAAGAGATTCCAACAAGAGATATTTTACCTATAGAAATGTTAATATTCACAGTCTGTGAGAGTGTCTAAGGTCACAGACATGGTGACTGTAATGGACAACGATGTCCAGTATTAGCTGGCAGAGACTAGGTGTTGTCACAGTAGTAAATAATCCCCAAACTTCCTGGCTCGCTCACTGGAGCTTATTTTTTTACTCACTCAAAGTTAGCTGCAGGTGCCCTGCCCTATCTTCCAGACACATGTCTTCCATCTCAACATCTGGCCTCTGTGGTTGTCATGGCAAGGCAAAAAGAGAGAGAGAGAGGCTTCAAGGAACTGAAGAGGGCTTTGTCCCAGAAGTGACAAATGTCACTTCCAGTCTCGGCTCGTGTGTCATAACTACTCACACAGACCCACCTAGGAGCAAGGGAGCTGGGAAATGTGGGGGAAGCATGGATATTCAACGACTAATAAATTATAATAAATTATTTTGCTTCAGATGTAATTGAACTTACGATGAACCCCTTGAAGTTTTTCCAACTAAAAGTTATTGCCCAAACAACATAACAACCTTGGTATGCACGCTGGTGTTTGGAGAAGCCAATCCTGTGCTGGCTGCCCCCTGCGGTGGCTAATTTTTAAAGAGGCTCTCACAGCTTCAAAACATAAAACCCAGCATGGAATTCCTTTTCTTCTTGGATAGCTGCCTCACATTCAAAGTGAAGGAACTGGGCTGATGGTTTTAATGACACTTAAGAACCCTTGAAATTAACTACCCAAACTAGTTATTTTGTATTTTAACTGAAAAATGTGTTTTTGTTGTTCAGGATTTGGAGTTTTTAGCCAAAACTGAAATTATGCATTACAAATTCTAGCCCTTAAAGAAAACTACTGAGGGCTGGGGAGCTGGCCCAGTTGGTAGAATGTTGGCCGGGAATGTGTGAGGTCCTGAGTTCAGATTCTTAGCACTCAAATGAGAACCCAGGCACAGCAGGACACATCTGTAATCTCAGCTATGAGGAGGCACAGACATGATCCCAGAGCTTGCTGGCCAGCGAGCCTAGCCAGATCTATGAGCTCCAGGTTCAGGGAGAGAGCCTGTTTCAAAAAATAAAGAGACGAAATTAAGAAATGCATGCAACGTCAACATCTGACCTCCGAACATGTGTTTCTTTGCATGTGCACACACCACACAAACAACACATGACACACAAGAACATAAATTTAAGAATAAATGAAAAGGCAAATAAATGGGAAAGCTGTATCTATATTTATAAAGATATATAGTCTCATCCTGGTGGGTTTAGAAGAGATCTTACTATTGAACAAAAAAATAAAACTGTGTACAATTCAGAGCATACCTGTGTGTATTCCTCAACTAAAAAAATAAACACTATTCACATCACATGAAGGGTTCTCTCTGGTTCAACTCACTAACTTATTTACTCCCTTTCTTCCTTTTTCTTTCTTTGAAAACAAACAAACAAAAACAAATACCATGAAATGTAGAGATGACTCAGCAGTTAAAAGCACTTGATGCTCTTACAGAGGAGCAGGGTTCAGTTCCCAGCACCCACATGATGGTTCACAACCGCCCATAACCCCAGGCCAGTGGATCCAAAGCCTTCTTCCAAACTCCCTGGGCACCACCACAGATGTGGTGAGTATATATACATGCAGACAAGCACACATAAGATAAAGAAATCTAAAATGGAATTTTAAGAGAAATAAACACTATTCTAAATCTTACGTTACCTTTGAATTCTTAGGGCTTAAACATCTATAGACCATGTATTTTTAGTTTTGCATCCTTTAAATTTCATTTGAATGAAATAATGTACTATGCATTCTGTGTCTTGCCTTTTCTCATTCAAAATTACACTCCAGAGATTTGTCCACGCTGTTGTAGTTTCATTGTTAAATAGTATTCCATTCAATGAACTATGTTGTAATCCATTCAGCTGCAGCTGGACACTGATGCTGCTTCCAAAGGCATGCTAGTATAATTAGTGCCACTGTTGCTGGGGACATAGCTTAGTGATAAAGCACTTGCTGAGCATGTACAAAGGCCCTGGGGTCAATCCCCAGCATAAAAAAACAAAAAACAAAAAACAAAAAAAAAAACACTTAAGAACAGTACCACTGAGAATTAGTTTGTTCCCCTGAGGTACATTTTTGAGAATTTCTTTAGGATGCTAACTTGGAAATGGAAATGTTTTGTTCTATCACCTTCTACTTGACTAGTCAATGCTGTCTTTCAAGTTATTGTCACATTTTATACTCCAACTGGAAGAGTTTTGCCTTGGGGCTTTTAACCTTTCTTTCATTCTGACTGTCCTACTTTCCTGCTTCTTGCATGTCTGTCTGTCTCTCTGGCCCCTCGAGTCTCCCTGATGTCTCTTTTCTTTCTTCTCTCTAGCCTAAATTCCTCCTCCACCTATACCTCCTCCCTCACTATTAGCTGTTCAGCTTTTTACTAGACCAATCAGGTGCCTTAGGCAGGCAAGGTAAAACTGCAACACATCTTTACACAGTTAAACAAATGCAACACATCCTTGCATAATTAAACTAATATTCTACAACAGAAACTAATATATAAGCATACAAACCATGGGACCCCCACCCCTTAAAAATACAAACTTAGCGAATAGCCTCATGGAAGCTTTGACCTACATTCCAACTGTCTGTGAACCTGTAGGCCTGGAAACAGATTTAGGATTGTTTTAAGTTGTGTTGCAGCCTGACCAACTTCAGTGGGCCCCAACTCCAACCCAGCACCCCTGGAAGCCATCCTTATCACCTCCTCACACTGCCCTGAATCTAGGATTTGCTGGTATCAAACAGGTCTTCACAGCCTCGCCTGTCTCAAGTATCTGATCTTCCGCCTTTTCTTTGCACGCACACTCGCTGAGCCTGGCTTGGTCTCGTCTCCCCACAGACAGGCCTTCTTCGAGGAGAATGACAGTCTATTGAGGGGATTGGTCAAATGATTTTTCCCCCTCTCTAATTTTGTGGTTGTGGGTGGAGTCTTCATGGGTATCTACTGGTGCCCAGCCTCTTTTCTTCAGAGAAGGATCCTGAAGGCCCTTCTCTATTTCTTGATCAGTAAGTCTTGACATGGTTTCTTTATTGGATCAATAATTATAGAATGCACTACCTTTCTCTTCTTCATGGCAATTTTATGAAGGTCTGGAAAGTGTCTAGGAGCCAACACCTCATGGCCAGCAAGTCTTAATGTTTTCAGGCTGGGAAGGTGTTCCTGAATATTCTTTAGGCTGCCTCATGTTTGTTTAAAAGAGTTGTCTCAACACAAAGTAGGACAGCTTATAACAGATGCATAAGAGAGGAGGGGGTTTCAGATAACTTGGAGGTTTGTTGTGAGGTAGTACAGATAAGTGGGGTAGTAGCTGGTGAGGAATCCGAGGTCAAGGGGGTGATGCAAAATGGCAGTGGGTTTGCATGTAGATCCAGTGTTGGGGGTTGGATTTGATGGATTAGGAAGAGGAAGTGTTCTACTTAATCCTTTGATTTGAGGGGTGGGTGGGAGCTGATACAGAAGAGAAGACACGTTATCTTTTGATGGACACTCAGGCAGCTCATCTGTTAACATGCTGGAGTGCAGAGCAGTGATGGGTGTTGGGTGTGATGATGCAAAAAAAAAAAAAAAAAAAAAAGAGTTGTCTCAGCACCTACACCGGGGAGCACAGCTCCACACAACAGTCTGTTCTCAGTGAACGATTCAATAGCCGCGAAAGAAGTCATCTCAGCATACATTGCAATCATTCACGGCTGAAATACAAAAGTACAACCAGTGGAGCCCAGTGTATCATCTTGCCCGTAGGCGGCGTGGGGTGGGGGTGGAGGTCTATCAAGAAAGACTGTATCAAGTCCACGGTGAGACAACCAGTGAGCAGCAGATCTGAACACCTCAGTGACCACTGGATCAAGATCAGCAGGTGGAGGTTAAACTCCTGGTTTTCCCGTGGAGTATAGCGTGACGGACAGGCCAGCCATCTGCTGCACTGCATTTTGTTGTGGTCGTCTAACTGTGTAATACACGACTCCTAAAGCCATCTTAATTACAAGACACCTACGTCGAACCTTTCCTGGGGCCCAGGGTGCAGGGTCTCCAGTCTTCTGGAGTGTAGTGCCTCGGTTTGTGGAGACAATGCGGCCTAGGACTACCCTTGCTGTCGTAGAGCTGAGGAAACCTGGTAAGTTATAAAGTAAGATGTCACACCACCTCATGTTGGTTCGGCACTAGTGGCCAGATGTTTAACATAATGCATGCAGCATGCTTTGCATGCTTGATCTAGTGGGGGATGGCTGTTACGACAGTGGGTGAGCTATCTAACTCAAGTGGTAGTGCCATATCGCCCATATTTTGATCACTCAAGAATTTAGGAATAAAGTTCTCAAGAACTCTTTCACTACAAGAGCTTCAGACATCCAAACTAGGAATGGAGCCGATGAGCAAGCAGTGTGGCCGTTGAACCCCAGCCAGAAGGAGGGATGGGAAAGGGTCGCTCTTCCCAAGCACGTTCTCAAAGAAGATTTTCTCCCCTTTTATTGGACAGGCGTCTCTGGACCTCAGGCTTGGAGTCAGCATGTGTAGCAATTTTTTTGGAATGGAAACTTTTTTTTTTTAAAGATTTATTTATGTATACAGTGCAGAACACCAGAAGAGGGCACCAGATCTCATTACAGATGGTTGTGAGCCACCACGTGGTTGCTGGGAATTGAACTCAGGACCTCTGGAAGAACAGCCAGTGCTCTTAACCTCTGAACCATCTTGCCAGCCTGGAAACATTTCTTATTAGAAGGAAGAGAGAGAGGAGCTCATGACACTCAAGAGGTAAAGAAACCTCACAAGTCCAGGAAAGCTGAAGTTTATAAGATGCCCAAGGCACCTTCCAAAACATAAAACCACAAACAATTGCTGGACACACTCCAATTTTCCTATGAGCCAAGCTGCCTGCAGGAGACCCGCTTTTCACTGCCAGGGGGACCAGCCTCCAGCAGCACAGAGCTCAAAAGGAATCCACGGAGTTGGCGTGTACTAGACTTTTTTATCTGAGGGGGTTAGGGAAAAGACACTCACACACTCTCTTAATGGTTTTCTTCAGATCTTTTCTTTGTTCTTTTGGTTTTTTGGCTTGTTTTTTTTTTTTTTTTGCATTCTCTCTATTCTTTATTTTCCTGGTGATTCCCTTCTCTCATTCTTGATGTTTAACTCTATCTTTATTCTTTTCCTTACAGCTTATATACCCTGGCAAAATCTTTCAGGCAATATAAGAATTACAATGTGGTTACATTCTGTTTTTCAAGTGAATGATTACAATGAATACAAGTAAAAACAGTATGCTTTTGCATATCTCTTACATGATCAAACATTTTATGCATTACAGGTGAAAAATAAATTATCCCAAGAACTCACATACATTCATACCCAAGCAACTTGTTATAGATGAACAGAGTGTAAGCAAACAAGATATTCTTTTACTGGAAGGCTGTGTTTTGCAGTTACAAGGAAAGGACCAATCACATTATTACTTATCTTGAAAGGTAATCTTATAAGGAATCTTAAAGGAATCAATCATAACCCTAAACTTTTATACATGAAAAACAGTCAGGTCTACTTTAAATCTTTAGGGTGCATACCCACCCATCAATAGTTTTTTGGGTTTTTTTTTTTAATATCAGGAGATTGAGGGCAGAAATCGGTATAAGGAATTTGTAGCTAGAGTTTTCCTGCCTGGCCCACAATCAGGACAAATCTGTGTCACCCACCAGTCCCACAGCTGCTCAGAACCAATCAAGTAAACACAGAGACTTATATTGCTTACAAACTGTATGGCCAAAGCAGGCTTCTTGCTAACTGTTCTTATATCTTAAATTAATCCATTTCTATAAATCTATACCTTGCCACGTGGCTTGTGGCTTACTGGCGTCTTCACATGCTGCTTGTCATGGTGGCGGCTGGCATTGTCTCTGTCTCAGCCTTCCACTTCCCAGAATTCTTCTCCTCCTTGTCCCGCCTATACTTCCTGCCTGGCCACTGGCCAATCAGTGTTTTATTTATTGACCAATCAGAGCAATTTGACATACAGACCATCCCACAGCACGAATTAATCATCACCTTTGGTCATCAACCAATCCTAGCAAGAGAGTACATCAGCTAGTAATAATTGGGCTGCTTTGTTCTTGTTCCCTGACCTTATTGAGTTCCTCATTCAACTATGTGCCTTTCTAAAACTTCAGATTGTCTCCTTGGGTTTTTCACCTCAAAGCTATTTGATACACACATCTTAGTCTAATTTTAAGTTATTTTCAAAGCTTTGTTTCAGCTATGATGCACTCTAAAACCTGTGAACTCATCTCTCAACATTAAGTTAAAAGAATTTAAACTAGCTGGGCTACTGGGACTCAGTTGTTTTTCTTAATCATTAACCTAAGCCACAGTCTATGTGGCTCCTCAATAGAAACTCATGTGTTCTAGCTGTGTGACACTTCCTTGTTTAATTTTTTTGTCATCAAAACTCTAAACTAACATTATTATTATCATTTAGATGGTACAGCTTAGGAAGGAATCACCTTCATAATAATCCACAGGTAAAAGTGCCCAGTAGGACAGGTTGTTTCCATGAGATAAACACACTACATTACAGGCAGAGGGGATCTCCCCACACCCATTCACACCGTGCCAGATACCAGAGAAAGATGGCAGTGGCAAACATGTAAAGGCACAGCAGAAGCAAAAGACACTCTGGAGTCTATAGTCTTGGGGCCTTGTCTGTCTGAGATTTACTTATCAGGGATTTTCCTCCTGGTGGGCTGACACCCTGAAGTCAACTGCCACCCACTGCTTCTCTGACATGGCCACCGGCACTCACTGACCTGCAAGGGGCTTGGAAGTCATGCAGGAGCTTCAGGGATGCTACCCTCAGGAATCATCCATGCTGGGGTGGGCTTTGGGGTGCTATAGCTGTCTTTGAGTTACTTGTGCCCCCTCTGAGTAAGCCCTCCTCCATGCTCTTATGAGCAACACTAAGACAGTCTTTGGCTCCCCACCTTGGATTTTGATGGAATTGTTACTTCGGTCTGTGGTGGGTCATGTTTCTCCAGGATAAGCCACACAACAAACATGACCAAATTTGAATCAATGTCCTTTAAGGATGTACCAGGGGGCTTCTAGGAAAATTTCCTTCATTCTTAAGAGTGCCTTAGGATGGACTGGCAAGATGGCTCAGTGGATAAAGGCACTTGACCCAAAGCCTGATGATTTGCATTCAACCCCCAGGACCCAGATGATGGAAGGTGAGAACTGAGAACTGATTCCTACAAGTTGTCATTTGACCTGGGAGTACTGTGCATGCACACACATGTACACAAACACATACGCACACACATGCATACACCCATACCCACACACACATGCACGCACACAAATAAATAAATGGAGGGCAGTAATAAGACAAGGCATCTCAGGAAGAGCTAGTTTCCCATCTGGATACTGTGTAGTGTGATGAGGCCTAGCTGCAGTCAGGAGATTGATTCAACACACAGAAGAGACAAAAATAACAGACCAGTGAGGAGCCGACAGAGCCAGAGGCCCCCGAATTAAGTAAGTCTCAAATCCTACCCTGGATGTTTATTTCCCGTTCTCGACGCTAATGCTACGCTGTTTAAGTCAGTCAGAGTTTGGGAGTTCATTTGAAGACAAAAGCAAAAGTCTAAAACAATACTTCTTTAATGGCCCCCTTCAAACTGAGTGCAGCTGTTACCAGAGTCTGGGTGAAGAAGACCTGTTCTGGGGGTCCCAACCGTTCGGCCTGGCCACTCATCCCTGCAGCGTTGAAAGCAGGAAGGGTTTATTTTTAGTGTAGACATGCCAGGAAGAATAAAGAGTCTGGCGGCTTAAAATCTGCCTTTGAGGTGTCAGCGACAGCTTTGTGGCTATATATAGAGAAGGGCCAAAGTCGAGGGGATTTGCATCGCTAGTAATCCCGGGGAGACTGTGGTCTGGTTGATTACTATCCTGGGACGGATCGTGCTAAGATTTGTCGGTGCCATGGACATCAGTGCTGCTTGGGGAGGGGGGGGGGAGCAGTTTCTGTCACATCTGTGATCCTAGAACTGAAGATAAGCCAAGGGAGAGAGTGACTCAGAGAACAGGTCAGGGAGGGAGGAGCCTCCTTCATACCTGCCCCTCGCAGAATCTCCCCCGGGTGTGTTACAGGTGGAGGGTACCCTCATCAGTGCGGTGACAGCCTTTTATTTTGAAAGCGTGATTTTAATTGTGGGACTTACAGGCTCAGATGTTACAGTCTTATGTTTACTGTAGTTTTGGAGACTGAAGCCAGGGCTCCACACCTGCCAGACAAGCCCTCTTCCACCGAGTTACACCTCAGCTCTGAGGTGCGCCTGGTGAGTGTGTCGTACAGAAGTTTTTAGTGCTTATATGTTAAATCCCCTCATTTTGTCCCCTTATGGTTTCTCCTTTTATCTTTTATTGTCCAAACTCTATGGAAAAAGTCATCTATGTTTATTTGTAAAGTTGTTTGAGGCCTGGAATGGACAGGGTCCTAGGCGCTCCAGGACGGCCTTGAACTCTCCAACCCTCTCTGGCTTCCACCTCTGAGGTGTTGGTATTGTATGTGTAAGCCACCATACCTGGCTCCTGGCTCCGATCCACCCCTTGAAATCTCACCCTTGGCGCCACCCTGCGTCCTGACATAAATGCCTCATTCTAAGGAAAAACTCCTCCTCTTCCTCTCTCTCCCATTTTTCCTCCCATGAAGTACACCCCACCCCCTCCCTCTCCTCCTCCTCTTCTTCTTCTACTTCTTCTCTCTCTTTCTCTCTGTCTCTCTCTTTCCTTCATCTCTTTATTATAATAAACTCTCCACGTGGATGCAGTGTCCGGTTGTGAATTACTGGCCGCCGCCATGCCTGCATGGCATACATCTGCCCAGCATGTTTCCCTGCACCCACGGGATACCCTTGGGGTCCACCTCCCCCACCCCTCCACCCTCCTACCTCCCACCCCCGCACAAAAATTTATAGCACTTGTAATCATTTTTTGTATCTTCATCTCAGAATTTAAAAGTGTTTGCACCTGCAGATGGGGAATGACTGGGGTAAGAAAGCAACTTTCTCTTCACCGATTACTTTTCACCGATTAGCTTAAATTATTTATATGAGTGCACATATTTTTAAAATTTCATATATATGTATGTGTACACGTTAGTGTATATGTGCACATGTGTGTGTGCAAGCCAGAGGTCAACATCAGGGGTCTTTCTCAGCTGCTCTCGCTCTTTTTTTTGAGGTGGGGTCTCTCATTGAACCTAGAACTCCATGATTCAGCTAGAGTGGCTGGCCAGTGAGCCCCAGGAATCCACCTCCTTCTGTCTGTCTTCCCAGGGCTGAGATTACAGGCATAAAATTGTGCTTGGCTTCTGCTTGTGGGTTCTGGGGGATCAGACTTAGGTCTTCATGGTAAGCATGCTACCAAATGAGCCATCTCCCCAGCCCCTATGAGTGTATAAAAACTTAATTTTAAATACTAATACATAAATAATTCCCATATGAAAGTTTAACTATTTTCCCTCCAAATACTTAGCCAGTTGTTACAGCAACATTCCTGGTACTCTGTAGTTACAGTGGTGGGCTATGGGTAATCAATTCAGATGGCTTATCACCCTGGTGAAACTGAAATGGCAATCTTAATTTCTCCCATTCAAGAATATCCAATGGGTTCCTTCTTATATATCAGCTCCAAACAACTGGGAGTGGCCAACTTAAATTGCCTTAGAACATAACTGAAGGTCCAATTTGGACTGATATGTAAAGAGGAAATGTCCTCCATAAACAGGGAAAAGGTGTGACATCATGACCTCTGGGCCACTTACATGTCACTCTAACGCTACCATCTCTCTTCAGATTAACCTCAAAGACTTCACATTTCTAAGCTCTGTATAGACTTGGTTGTAGAGCATTCCGGAAACATTATTATATTTGCTGGGAAAGTCTGGCTTATGAGAAAGTCTGGCATATGGTCATCCTTGAGTTCAAGGCCAGCCTGGGCTCCATGAGACCCTTACCTCAAACACAACAAAGACCATCGAAAACCCTCTGGTCACCTGTATCAGAGCCATCAAGTTGGGATGCTTGATCAAATATAAGTTTCTCTCTCCAGTCAAATCTACCAAACCAGAAGGTTTGAGGATGAGTTCTACAAATAGGCGTTTAAACAATACCTCCAAAGAGAAATTGTTAGGATTCTGGCCCCACTCCAGCTGCATGACCCACATGCACAGTTCAGGAGCTAAGCCAGGGGTCTTGCGTCTTACATCATCAATGCACGCTGGTGATTACGTGCGTGCAATCAGCGCACGCGTGGTGTGGCTCCCTAAGCCTACCTGAGCACGTACATGGGAATCCTTAAAGAGCGTGACACAGATTCCCCCTCCACTCTGCGCTGTCCTCTCAGGCCCTCACTATCTCTCTCTTTCTCTCTCTCTATTCTCTGCACATGCTTCTTCCCCAGGCCTGGTTCTTTTGCGCGCGCCCCTCCCCCCAATAAAGCTCTGACAAAACTGGGTTTTGTCGTGGCTCGTGCCTCATGACCGTTCTGCATGGTAACCAGCGCTGCTTATCACTTGTAACATTGGTGTCATTTTTAAAACAGCAGAAATTACACTTACGATTTTAAGTGGTGGTGTTTGTGTACCATTGGTTCGATTTTACAGATTTTTCAAGAAGGGACTATTAGGGTGGGAGACATGGCTCAGCAGGCTTGAGCTGTGCCTGGTCTTCCAGAAGACCTTGGTTTCTATTCCCAGCACCCACACGGCAGCCTACCCCCATCTGCAACTCCAGTTCCAGGGGACATCTGTGAGCACGGCACACATGTGGTGCACAGACATACATGCAAGCAAGATAAATTTACTCATACATGTAAAACATAAGTCAATCTTTTTAAAAAAGGAACTACTCCTGTTGACTTCTTGGAGTCAGAAAGAGACTGATATTAGATCAACCCACCCTGAGAGCAGTAGGCACAAATAACACACCTCTATCTGGACAGAGCAAACTACCTTACGGGAGGCAGATATGTAAAGCACATCCAAGGATCTAGAGTCAAGGTTTTCAATACGGAATGGGGTTTGTAGGGTTTATGGTCAGGGAGAAAGATCTGCGTTCGGGGAGGAAGACTGGCAGGTGTATTGGACTTGCTGTGGATAAAATCCTGTCTGAGGAGTTTGATCACAGCACTGTCCTGCACAATTTTAAATGAGACATGGATTGAATAATGTCTTCAAGCGGTTCTCAACCCTTAATCTGTGTAAGAACTGCATCACCCCCAAGGGCTTTTCACTTAGAAGGTTCTGGGGCAGAGCCCAGAAATCTTCAAACAAACACAGCAGGATATTTTCTGCAGGCGGTACACAGAACCCTTGGAGAACCACTGGGTTTCTTTTTTCTTTTTCTTTTTTCTTTTTTTTCACTTGATAGAATGTCCTGATGGAGTTCTCTGGCTCCCTGGGTATAACATCAAAGGATATTTTTTTAAAAAACGGGCTGAACTGCCCATCTAAGCAAGAACTGAGAAACAGCTGCTTGGAGGTACAGACATTTCTAATTCTCTGCTGCGTTTCCTGGAGACAGAAAACGAAACTTACCTTCCTGACTACAGAACAGCAACAAGGAGCCTCCACCCACAGCTGGTTCAGGATGCATTCTAACCTCTAGGGGGAGTGCAAGCATTTCCTGACACAAACTCGGCAGCCTTGCGGTGGCGGCGGTGGGGAAGGCTGGGGTGGTGCCCTATGCAGGTCAAGGACACACTGGGGTTTTATTGCTAAGGGTGGAGCTAAGAATGGAAAGTGCTAAGCAGTAAAAAGCTTTTGCTTAGCCATAGAGTGTCCTTTCCTGCTGGCTCCTACTTAAGTCTTTGGATTTAAAAAAAATGGTTCTCTGTGGCAACCTGGACTGGATTTGTCAAGATTCTTAAAGAAAAAAAAAATCATTCTGACACTTGTTTAAAAAATAGGTATGTTTTGTCCTGAGGGATTATCACAATGTTGTCTTGCAGTGGGTGAAACAATCCATCTTAAGTCTATACACAATAAGGACAGGAAGGCATTGGCAGGCTCTGAGAAGGAAGGGTATCCGTGGATAGAAAATTTCCAAAACAGGAGGGTTTTTTGGGGGGTGGGGAGGGTAACTGTTGAAGACAGGGTTTCTCTACATAGCCTGGCTGTCCTGGCACTCACTCTGTAGACCAGGCTGGCCTCAAACTCACAGAGATCTACCTGCCTCTGCCTCTGCCTCTGGTGTAGACCACCATAGCCAGCTTTTTGTTGTTTCGCCAAGTGGATTTGATAGGATAACTTACTCAAGGAAGCAAAGGACTTAAACACAAAGCCGCAGGATAAAGAATTTGATCAGACACAAAGGGTTGGGGATTCCCTCAACTGATTTAGCAAGAGTCCTGCTAACCTGGGCTAGTCAGGCCTAAGCAAGGACAGACACCAAGGTCAAGACCTACTGTAGAGGGGCAGTTCTCTGAAGCAGACAGTCCTGGTTAGGGCTAAAGGAGAATGTGCTCTTTTCCCTTGGTTCTATTTTCTGTTCCTCCCAGGAATAAAACAAAGTGTAGCCCCAGGGCAAAGGACCTGGAGGTCCTGTTTCTACATAGACCTTGGTCTTTAAGCCCTGTTTAAACGTGAAGACCTGCTTATTTTAGCAGATCGTTGAGGGGATAAGGGTCAAATTCCTAACCGAGGGAAAAAATAGTAAATGACGTCCATACCCCTCTATTCATATAATATGGGTATCCACCTGGGTAGGAAGTGAAATATTCAGGGACCTGGGATCCAATTTTTTTTTTCACTAATATGACACCCTAGATGATACAAACTTTACTGGATTTATAATGGGGCTATGTCCCAGTAAACTTAATAGTTTGAAAATATTGTGTCAAAAAAGTATTGAATGGGATTAAGCTTCCAAACATCATAGCTTAGAATACTGGCTGCTTGTCCTTGAGATTATGTGGCTGGCTGACAGCTGTGGCCCCCTACCACTGCCCGGTATTGGGAGACAGTACCACACTGCACATATCTAGCCTGAGAAAACTTGACGCACAGTTTCTGTTGAATGTTTATGGCTGTAACACCACTGCAAAGCAGAAAAATCTCACGTCAAAAATCCCACGTCAAACCATTGTAAGTTGGGAGCTATCTTTAAAGTGTAAACAAGAACATCCACACATATCTGACTGAGAAAGCATGTGTCTCAATACTAGCTGTTGTTATTCCTAGCCACTCCCCCATGACCGAGCACATGCTGGCAAGATACTGAGTCATCCCAGGGCCTTACATCCTACTACGTAATCCATGTGACTGTGATCATGTAATGTATGTGCATGCGTGGTGTGGCTATGTAAGCCCATATGTGCATGGGGGGGGACCTATTAAAGTGGGTTCCACCTATCCCTCCTCCTCTTCCTGCATGATCTTTCCATAGGCCTAAGCACCTCCCTTCTGTTCTGTAGCTATAGTTTTCCTGGTCCTGCCTGGCCCAGGGTCAGGACAAATCTCTCTCACCCACCAGTCCCACAGCTGCTCAGACCCAACCAAGTAAGCACACAGAGACTTATATTGCTTACAAACTGTATGGCCGAAGCAGGCTTCTTGTTATCTAGTTCTTATATCTTAAATTAACCCATTTCTATTCATCTATAAGTTGCCACGTGGCTCGTGGCTTACCGGTACCTTAACATCTTCTCATGGTGGCGGCTGGCAGCGTCTCTCTGCCTCAGCCTTCCACTTCCCAGAATTCTCCTCTCTCCTTGTCCCGCCTATACTTCCTGCCTGGCTACTGGCCAATCAGTATTTTATTTATTAACCAATCAGAGCAACACATTTAACATACAGAACATCCCAGAGCACTGTTCCCTTCCCTTAATAAACGCTTATGGTGGATTTTTGTTGTACCTTGTGTCTTTTCTCACACCGTAAACAGCGCCGCTTAATGAATAACATTGTGCCGCTTAATAAATAACACTAACCCTTCAGTTTATTGTTATAGACCTAGGAAATAAGTTTAATAACATGCCCAAATTTAGTAAGACTCCCTAGAATGGGTCCCAAACAAATTAAACCTGAAACACCTATAAGATTGCCCTGTGGGTGGGTACATTCCCCTCAGTGTACGAGCAGAGCAGACCTAAGTTGCCCACGGACTATGTAAGCTACCTCAGTGCTTGAAATAAAGGAGAATGGAGGGCTCCTTTAGGAGTGAGAAAAACTCAGAAAGGTGAAATAACTTGTCTAAGACAAAACTTCTGGAAAGGCAGAGTCAGGAGTGTAAATGAGGTCTAAAGGTGAGCCTTCAAAGTCATCCCTATCATTTTAAAGTGATATACTTTAAACTTAAATGCAATCAGAGCAATGCGTTATAACCCGTTTTTCCCAAATGATATGTGCTGAACTTATCAAAAGAACTTCCAAAGTCACTTTTTAAAATAAAGATTTTATACTTCTATTTCAGGCCTGGGAACATCATGACTGATTAGCCAGTACCAAAGGTCCATATGAGTCATGCCTCTATAAAAATCACTTTGGCTGTGCTGGCTACCACAGTAAGTATGATCATCTTGCCTTTGACGATTCAGGACCACCATCTAGTCCTTGATACTCCAGAGCCCAATATAGGGGACCTGCCCCCACTTTTTCTCAGGGTACTCTTGAGCAGGGAGAAGTGGAAAATGCTGAGATAGAAATGTAGAGGGAGAGGCCAGGCGGTGGTGGCGCATGCCTTTAGTCCCAGCACTCAGGAGGCAGAGGCAGGCGGATCTCTGTGAGTTCAAGGCCAGCCTGGTCTTCAGAGTGAGTTCCAGGACAGACTCCAAAGCTACACAGAGAAACCCTGTCTTGAAAAAAAAAACCTATATATAAATATATATATATTTATATATATATATATAT